>JABUQX010043169.1:7500-42363 GCA_015478945.1 Trachelipus rathkii
TTTTTTTTTTTAATCAAAGCAGAAATATTCTAATTTACTAAAGAACAAAACCAAATAAGCATTAAAAGATTAAAGTTGCAAGTAAATGTTTAAATCTATCTTACCTAACGTAACAATTAATAAACCTTACTTACTTAGTTACTTACTTACTTAACTTACTTAACTTAACCTACATAAAAAAAAATATTTATGAATTTATTATAATAGTATTTTCTTGCAGTAAATGTAAATTTTTTCCCTCTCCATCGAAAATTTTATTCTCTTTTTCCCACAAAAAATGATTACATTAAGGAAAGATCGTACCGAATGTCATATTATATATATATATTATATATAATGTATATAGATATATATAATTAATATATATATTATATATATATATATATATATATATATATATATATATAATATATAATATATATATATATATATATATATATATATATAATATATATATATATATATATATATATATATATATATGGGCAAAGAATTTTTTACTGTCATATTAACTTAATGTTCCTATTAATTTTAAATCAGGAATTTTAAATTATGAAAAAAATATAAATGTTAACGGTTAATTTGTAATATATTTAAAAATTTGGGAAGATAAACTGTTTGAAGTATTCATTCCTCATAACTTTGGATAACTAATCCCTAAAAAGGTTTATTTACTTTAACATCTTAAAAGCAATTTCCTAACTCAAAGAAAAACTGATCAAAAGTTATTAGTTTATGATTATTGTCATTCCATGTATTTTGATGTTATCAATTTTTTGAAAAATGAGTCACAACTGATTTTCTCACATTTATTTTGATGTATTAATATAAAATTAGGATGCTATATGATTTCATTTAAAGCACTTTTAACTACTTTTAATTAGAAAAAGTCGTAAAAAAATTTTTTTTTAAGCTGGTTTAAACCAAATGGATTAAACTAAACAACCCTCAAATATATATATATATATATATATATATCATAGTGTAGTATTATATATATATATATATATATATATTAATATATATTATATATATATATTATTACGTATATATATGTATATTATAATATCTTAGGAAACAATATATTAAGAAAAAATTATATAATTATAAGTAAATTAAAATATTAATTATCATTATAAAATATTTAAGAACAATAAGATATAAATAATAAATTATAAGACTTGATATATAAATAGCAAAATCGAAATATTATGCCTCTCTTTATTTATATAAGATAGTAGAGTATACCATAGGAAAATTAAGTATATATGTTTTGAAAATTTAAATTATATATACTATAAAAAATATTAAATAGAACAAATCAGTTCTAATATATTAAATATTTGAATATTATATAAATAAATAATATATGTTATTAATTAATTAAAATAGCTTTTATTTGTTATATTACTATTATTAATATATTTCTTTACATAATTTTATATATAATTTAGTAATATTTAATTTTCCAAATCATTAATATAACATACTCATATATTATACTAACTCATCATTCTTTTTTTTAACAAACTATATATATATATATGTGTGTGTGTGAGATATATATAATATATAGTATATATAATGCTACGTTATCAGATATAGTGAAGACGTATAAGACTTGATATATAAATGATATAGAAGATGAACTTCACTTGAATAGAAAATTTACTTGAGCAGAGAATTTTTTGAGTTTCCTGGTAAATCACAATATATAATAGTATTATTTCACTGCTGAAAGTTTATTGTATAAGAGAGCGGTATTATATACGAGAACAACCTCGAATAATAATGTTATTATTCTGACCTTCAATATTAATTCATAAAGTTATAGAGTAAAATATTACTTGTATTTTCTAGTGCTTAAAAATGTGAAACAGCATTATACATATATTTATTTCGTTAAAATGAATAATTTTCAAACAATTTATATATATATACTAATATATTTTGGACGTAGTGAAAACTGTTATTGGCTCTCTCCTCATAAATCTACATGCCTCATTATATAGTATCACTCAAAAGATTATATAGTAGATATATGTCTTAAACATGAGTAAATTAGAATCTTTATTAGATATGATTAAAGGATAATAGAGTAGGACATTAAATGTAATTATATAATATAAAAATACTAAAGGCTGGTGATATATATAAATATATTAACATATGATTATATAATGATAACAAATTACATATATTATACCTTATAATTATATATTTTATATATATAATAATAACTGATAATAAAGATGGTAAATCCTTATGACTCCGGTGTGAAAATGGAGGTCTAGCGGTTAATTTAGCATTAATTTAGTGTAGGTGCTAGTTAGGTATTTATAGTTTAGTGTGTTACCCAAAACTATATATGATATTATTAGATAAAATTATCAAAATAACGATACATTAATTTTGAGATTTTCGCTCGCTGGAGGTCTCACACGACTTCTCATAATATAAGGCGCCTTCTCCGTTAGTGAGTAGGTATATATATAACGTGATAACAGTTAAACAAATTGTAGCTCGTGAGCAGTCTTCTGAGTCAGTCGCTACACATTCCCGGTAGAGAGCCCATATATCTCACTCACCGTCGCTCCTTCACATGGGAGTTTCGAATACCGCAACCCTCGCTAGTTGTATGCAAGCTGTTACCACTTAGACCAACGAGAGGCTAAAAGAACCTCAATAACACATTATGCTACATGAAATATAAATCCGTTACTATTCTTCTCCATATGAAATAAGCGCACACTACAATAAATATGACAAGTGATCCCCTTCTGCAGATTACTCCACACCCCTCACACCTCGGCGTCTCAAGGGTTCCAGCACTCAGTGTGCTACTCGGGGAGTAACGTAGTATCTCAGTAACAAATATTAGAACTGCTCTAATTCAATACGCTAACAGTTCGTATAAATTATACTTGTATAAGAATTTTTAACGAAATGTATAAGTCAAGTATGTGTAGCAGTTACTAAAAATTATGTTACTGATACCGTTTACTTACCTCCGTGAAGTATAGCACCCTGTTAATATATATCATAATTATAATATAGTGACCCTGACCCGTCATGTTGGTGAGTACAGGGGTAAGATTCTGCCAGAGCGTCACGTGTCTAAGATCTGACTCATGCTACTCTATCTCTTGTGATATGTATAGTTAATATATATAGAAAAAAATGTTTCAAGGTTTCTTATTTTGCATACCGCTCTCCTGGTTCATAGTGGTAACACGCTCTGAGATAATTAGGGTGCGTGGTGTCGAAAAGCAATTAGGGACGAAGTTTAATTGTTTATAACCATATATATATTATAATTTAGTGATATAGTTAAAGATAATTAAATGTGTTTTTCTGATTAAAGTACTTATATTTTATACTCTCTCGTCACTCTTGCTCTCGCAAGACTACTGCTAGTTCTCTTGAGTGTGAGAGTATGAGACAATCTCACTCACTTTTCTCAGCGACGGATCACTCTTTTTTTTTTTTTTCATTTTTAAAGGTTATTTTTTCAAAGGAAATGTGGAGGATTTCACCTATCTATTTATTTCATTTTCATATATATCAATAATTCTCTTCCATAAGAATACAAATGTTTCGTCACTCAAACCAACATTTATACAACTCCGTATAATCCATCCTCAAGCTTAAGAAACTGATATATAACTACATAATTATATTCAATATAATTTTCTTAAATTTTTACGGGGATAAACTTGTATTATTAATTATAACATATACACTAGTTAACACTTCATATATAATGATATAGTATATACCATTAACTCACATATTAATCTATGATATAGGCTAGTATAAATAAGGAGCATATTATATTTTATACTTATTGAAAGGAGAAATAAGAGTCTAGTAAATATATATAATAATGTGTAAATTGAAATTTCTATTATCTCCTTAAATTAAATTAGAAACACGAATGAGTAGATACAATATAAATAATATATATTATATATATTATATATATATATGATAATATATTATAATTAATATATGTTATTAAAATAAATATATATTATATATTAATATAAATATACTATTAGTTTATTAATATTATTGCAATTATATATAGCATGACTAATCATTAATAATTGATTATAGCATGTATTCTGAGGTCTCGAAATATATATAATCTAATTGTCAAAATATTATCCGGGTGTTTATATAATATAATCATATAAGCTAGAAAACAGATAGTAAGAGAGAGAGATGATTTAGTGAGGAGAGATTATGATGACGAGAGAGAGATAGAGAGTAATAGATGATAGAGAGAGAGTAGCGATAGAGAGAGATCGTATATAAATATAGATAAGAGAAGAGAGATAGATTAGCTCGGCGAAGAGAGGAGAGAGATGAGAGAGGAGAGAGAGAGTAGGAGCGCTACAGTATTTTACTATATCGAGTAGAATTTAAAAATTTGAAATATTTAAAAATAATATATAATAAATAAAATTTAAACTATTATTATTAATAATCATTTAAATTTTATTACAAATTGAGTATCTATTTTAATTAATTTACAAAAACTTATTGAATGGTTATTTTTAAGAGTTTTTAAAATTAAATAATACAAAATTTTACAAATAAAAATTTAATAAACTTAAAAAATAAAATAAAATATTTAGAAATACCTTTTTTTTATTAAAATTATTTTTTGATATTATATAAAAATGTATAAAAATAATTAATAATAATAATAAAAATACTACTACTAATAATAATAATAATAATATAATAATATATAAATAATTATATAATTAAATATATTTTAATAATTAAATATAAAATATAATATAATAATAATAATAATAATAATAATATATAATAATAATATATAAATAAATTAATATTATATATGGTTGGAGAAATATTATTGCAATGTAAAACCCGAAAGTTTTTTTTATATTTAATTAAATACAAAAGAATTTTCATGAGGTATTTATTAATTATAAATGGAATCATTTTCATGTAACTAAAATGAATAAGTATATATATATATTTATATATATATATATATTAATATATATATATATTATTATTATATATATCATATATATATTATATATAACTATATATATAATATATATATTAATATATATATATTAAATATATTATATAATAATATATATATATATATATATATTATAATATTATATATATTTATATATATCTATATTAATATATATATATATATATATTATTATATTAAAATATTATATATATATATATATATTATATATAATATATATATATATATATTTAATATATATATTTTTATATATATATATATTATAATATAATGTAGATATACTATTTAATATATATATATATATATATAATATATATATATATTAAAGTAAATAATTCTCTATATATAATATATAATATATATTATATATAATATATTAATATACTATATATATATATATATAGATATATATAATATTAAATATATATCAATAATATGTAATACATTTTATGATATGTAAATATATAAATAAATAGATAATATATATTTTATATAAATAGATATTGTACATAGTAGTAATATTTATTCTGATACTTAAACAAGATGCAAATGTCCACAATGGTGGTATTAATTCTGATAGGTAGTAAGAAAATCATAATACAAGTGTCTATAGTAGCAGTATTTATCTGATGTAGTGAAAAGCATGGAAGATACCGAAAGTCTACGTTAGCACCGAAAGATCTTGCGGCAGAGTCTTCCCAAAATCACATAATCCTCTTACGCCAAAAATGCCACCTACCCCATCCTCTGTCCAGAACCCTCCTATTCTCACAAATTTTCGTGCTTCCGAATCCTTCCTCTCAAAATATCTCTCTCCATAATATCACCGTCTTGCAGAACACACTCTTCCGCACTCCACCTCTTGCCCACACCAAATATTCATTCATGTTAAAATTCGCCTCCACCTAAATACACCTCAAACTGTGTGGTATTTGCGGACAAGACGAATCACCATGAATGGCGAAAGGAGGCGCATGAGAATGAGCTGTGAGCTGGCAATTGGCGCTTACCTGTCAAACCATCAATTACATAATAAATATAGATTTATAAATGCATGTAAGTAAATAATATTCAATATATACAATCTTTATAAGATAATAGTGATAGAATTACAAAAGATTTCTGGCAAAGCTTAATCATATACACACTCAATAAAGCCACAATACTAAACGGAACATCATGACAAAAACATCAAACCGCGCATATTATATACTTATATTAGTATACTTTTTATATTTTCTTCTGGTCTCTGTAAACTCACATTCCTCTCCTTCAGGACATTCTTTTACTGGACTTTTGATCAGATTTCTTCCGTCTCTCAGCCGTTCGATTCCTCAGCACATCACCACTATACATCCGGCTTAACCAACCGACTCATCATCATCCTTTACATAAATGCTCCCATCCATTCATTCTCCTAAATTTTTCATTTATCTTTCTTCACACCACACATCTCCCTTAATAATGCTTTTTTCAAATTTTATCAATTCCTTTCACACCTAATTATTATATATATATTTTTATAAAAAATTAACAATAACCTCGGGTTGGTCCTATATATTTATATCATATTATGTGATTTATTAGTTATTATATATATTATGTACAGCATTATATAAATGCTCATATAATTAATGATAATAAAAAAAAGGTTTATCAAATTAATAATAATATTTAATTATATACTATATACGTATAGGTTATTATATGTATTATATTAGTATAATGTTGTGATTAATGTATGATAGTTGATAATTATATAGTTAATATGTATTAATGTATAATATATTAGTTATTATGTATAGTATATTGATAATATGTTATATATGTTTATCTACGGTTAATGGAGAAAGTGTTTTGTGGAACAGATAATAATATTATATTATATATATATATATGTTAATTAGTTCTATGTATTATGTATTTATGTATATAGTATAGTATGCTATATATTAGTTAATATCATGTAACCCTTAAATAAACTAATATCTATATTATCACCACAATTATATGTATCTTTATATATTTGTATTATTCCCTTTACATAATAGCATATATAGTACCAAACTATATCAAAACCATTTATTTGTATTATATTATTTAAAATATAGTAAATATGAGGGCCTCATATCTAGAATAATATACTCACTATAAATATAGTATTGGTAATATAATTTTTATGTAATTAAATGTTAAGGAATTGATTCTATCTGCTTAAATGAATAATAGTTTTTATAATTTATATTTTTCACATGCAAGAAATGTATTCCAACATATGTTATTAATATAAGGGAACGTATGTAGCTAGTAAATATACCATTAAGCATGAGATAATTTCAAGATGTATAAAGATAGTAAAAAATTAAAATAATAATAATTTATATTTATTATAGGATAATTATATTACTTTTTAATAAATTTATAAATAAATTATCACATATATACAAATAATAATATATTTAATTAATTTTATTTAATACTATATATATATATATTATAATATAATATGATATTATATATAATATATATATATATATAATGATATATATATTAATATAATGATTATACCATTATATAAATAATATATATATAATTATTATAATAATTAATTAATTATATATAATTATATATACTATATATATAATATTAATTATTATATATATATTATATATAAATATATTATCTATAATATTAATTATATATATATAATATATAATAAATTAATATATAATATAATATTAATAATATATTGATATACTGTTGAAATGATTATTTCGATTGTCTCATACAGTAACAAAGGTATTTCACAATTTTCTTATATTGTTTTATTTATATTTTAAGTTTGCCATAATGAGGAAAGTAGACTGTACCACTCATTGATTATAGCATTATTTATATAATAATATAACTACTATAAATTGTTATAACTCCTGAGCAGAGGCTAGCTACTTTATAACTATCATTACTACATAATAATAATTAAATATAATAATTAATAAAATAATTCATATTAATAATAATAATCAAAAAGAATTAATAGTTGGTAACGTTATTAATTGATTGATAATAATTAAATACATAATATATAAATTAAAATAAATAATAAAATTAATAATAATAAATTATATAATGATTAATTTAAAAAATTTTCTTTTATAACCCTGATGAAAAGGTCTTTCCCAAGGGTTGACGGCGTATACTCACATAATATTTACAAATTACATTTAATTATATAATCTTAGTATAATAAATATATATTATCTATATAATATATATAATATTTATATATATTATATAATTATATATTTATATATATATTTTAAAAATATATATATATTATTATTATAAATATATATATAATAATGTTACAATATATAAAAAATGGAAAATCGCATTATTTCACTCAAAGGCTTCTATTAATCAATATATAATATATATAATAATGATATATATATATTATAAATACCAATTAATATACAAAATGCTTTACAAATATAATAATATATATATATATATATATATATATATAGTAGTATATATACTATATGTCATCCTACTCTCTTATAATTATTGAAATTATATTTGCATAGATAATATATATTATTTATTATATATCTAAAAATATAGGTGAGATTATATTAATTATATTATATATATATCATATATTTATTTATTAAATAAAATTATATTATATATTAATGACTATAATATTATACTATTTATTATTTAATTTGAACTCCAGAAGGTCTATATCATAAACTATATACATTCTCTACTAGCTATGTCCACTATTAGTTATATGATCTATACTATGGATAACATTAAGGAATAGGAGATTGAAGTTTTATATATATAATCCTCTCACTCACAAAGATCACATAATATTATATATCGAAAGATGACCATGAGGACTGTGTATATGAGTCACACTACAGCTACCAAAGATAACTAACTGACCCTTTCTATCACCTTCTATATATTTACATACATAAATATATGTGAGTAAGGCACCTCCACTTCCTTACTTCATTATTTCATAATTCCTATGTGACAACCTTCTTTATTTACCTTTAGCTCATAAATTATAGTTTACTCACTACTAACCTATCTGTAAATTCTTTATATAATACATACTCCATACACTACAAATTATTTTGAATATATATAACCTCAAATAGAGGAATCATAATGATATAATCCCTAATGGCAGTGTGGGCTATACTCTAACTTAAATATTATAAATACATACACCTATTATGTTCAAATCATATAGTATATATCATATTATATCGATATTTATCACTATTATATTTAATAATATTTTCTATACTCAAACTCTCGTACTTCTCACCACTATTATCGTTATACTAATTATATATCATCAATTAATACTTATATATGATTCTATATTATATTATATTCACTTATATCAGATATCACATATACCTATATATATATAATATAACCAACAACATTCCGCATGTCTGTATGTATATATAAACATAAGTGTCTCTCTTTTGTCTCTAGTGAGTGTAATCCAGGCTATACGTTCTGAATTCTTATTATCTGCAAATTATCCTGCCCATTCTTTCGTTGCAAATCTATAGAAACTGGCACCCCATTATAATCTCTCATATTCTCTAAGAGTTTCTCGACATCTCCCGTCTTCTCAAATTTCAGTTTTCAAATCGAATCTCATTGTTTGGTCTTGGAGAAGGAAAGCAGCGAAAAGCCACTTGTAGAGCACTTAATTCGAACTTCGTTTGAAAGCCTTAACACTAAATTACGTTTATATTTACATTTTTTCTCAACTATAAATAATTTAGCATTTGCTATATATATAACGCCATCATGTTTGCTCTATTCACTCAAATTCAGTATTATCCTCTTATACATGATCTCATACTCGTCCTCGATATTTCACTATCTACTCTTTTACTCAATATAGTGAACCAAAATGTATAATATCGTACAATATATATATCTTTACCTTATAGTTTTTAAGTTGTATATATTATATCCTCATATCAATATATACTACAAAATTTACTTTTAATACACTTTATATATATATCCTCACTCATTATATCACTTATTGTAAAGTATATATAGTACTTATATTTATATATTGCCTCTCTATCTAATTCCTCGGAAATATACCCTTTTCTACATAAACACTTTGTTATTAACAGCTATACTATCTACATAATAATTCATATTCTAAAAAAACTTTACCTTACTAAACATGTCCATCTAAAGATGTTTATAGGATAAAAAACCGTGTCTTATATACTATAAGGAGCAGAAGTAGAGTACGAAACTGAGTGAGAGAGACTTGTATTAGGTATGACATGTCAAACCAAATTTAAAGATAGATGGCGAATCTGAATACAGTGGTCCCACACCTTTACAAAGTGTTAGCATTCTTAATAAAGTTACCAACCCAAAAATAATATATATACATCCCCATTTAGGTGTTCGGGTATATGCATATGAGTTTGGATACATATATACTTTCTTCATCACATCTGATTATTATAACTATCATAATGGAAGGAGCATTGGTATCAGTGATAGTTGTAGTGGTAGTGGTAGTAGTCATTTCAGATACCATTTTGAAAATTATTACTATTATTTTTTTATTGGTAGCACATATTTTATATTTTTTCACTTTTATAAATGTAACTGATATATATTTTGGAGATTGACAAACATTCATTCAACTCAGTCATACGAACTTCAGATGCTCACACTTTCTCTAAAGCTTAACTTGTTATTTCTCTATCGTTCTTCTCCAACTGATGCTCTTGTCAGTGATACCAGATCTTTTAAAAGATTCGTTCCAGCTAGTTTTACCTAATTCTTTTACCTACTGACTTCTCTCTTCTCTCTCTCTCGGCTCTAAATTGGAACTGGACACTGGGATTTAGATACTGTATTTACTATATAGTAATAGTGAGTACTCACTATCACTTATTCACTACATATAATAATACTTTTTTTATTACCCATTTATACGCTTTGAATGTAATCTTTAATAAATAAAAAATATAACCTTTAACATTTATAATTTTAATTTCTTTTCGTATATTATTATCTACTATATATAATTATGTTCATATTATATAACTTAAGGTAATAATACTAATTCACACAAACCCTCATCATTGGACTTCTTGGTCTAGGGTATTAAGGTGTGAGTATTGTAACAATAGTCTTACAGACGACGGTCAGAGGGTTGGTAGTAACTCGCGACTCTCATATTTTTATATATACATCTATATGTTGGAGGAAGGAGAATTCTCAGATATATAGAACGAGTCGTGTTATGCATGTTCCTATCTTAGTTTCCATTGTATGTACATGGAATGTAAATGATAGCTGATGCGAGTGCTACTTGGCGCAATTTAACTCTTAGATAGCTCATCATTGTACTTCTTGAGAGCTGATTGATAGTAGGGGAAAGGTATGGGTTCATATTACTTAATTCGAGAGGGTGAGAGATTTAACGGTGAGAAATGGCTAACGCAGAGCCGCTTATCAGTAAATCCTAAGGTTGGACTTCCATATTTTAGTCTTTAGTTTCAAGGTCGGTGTATATGTGGCGAGTGCGATAGTCTCTCAAGCTATCAATGTATATACAGTATTTACAGATAGCCTTAGTGAGGGCACAAGGTCTTATAGGAAAAGGAAAGTGTAGAAAAAGTTACTACGGTGGGATTTTCTTGATCTAGTGATACGCATACTGTAGAGCTGAAGAGGGGAGGGAATTGCACAGGTGCTGTGAGGATATTTGCAAGATTTAAACTTCTCTCACGTCTTGAATAATATTTCTCGGTTAATAGTATCGGTACGGCCTCTTACTATAGCGCGCATACTCAGTATTAGAGTGCATCGTCCTTGAGTGCCAGTATCAGTGGTGGGGAATGTGACAATGATTTGGGATAAAGAGTCCAGGGCTTACAAGATTAGGGATGCTTGTAATGTCAACTCTTAAGTGGAAACAAAACAGAAATCAATTCACCTTCCTACCATTCTTTCTCATTTTCTCCCGAAACCCCAAAGCCACCGTGATCTCTTCCAATCCTTATTTTCCATGCTGAGCTTCTCATCTGAATCACATGTAGTCTCCAATACGCGATCAAGTGAGCAGGACATAGCCAATGAACACGAATCGATTGTTTGAGAAGGGGTGCGAAGTTGATTGTGTAAATACAGGTGGGTGATAGCCCAATTGGAAACTGAAAAAAACATGATACTATATATCGGATTGTACTGACCCTAGCTAAAGAGCGAAGATATCAGGATACATATGATTCAGCATTATGGAGATAAGTCAACGAGGTTTGAGAGCCGGCTCGTGTGGACAGAAAGGCGTCTTTTAGGACTTCAATATCAGGAAGCAAGAGTAACCGTGTTAGTGTTTGAAGTAGGAGAAACAACATTGTATCGAGGGACTGGGGTAGAGATTCAGAGTAGGAGCAGTGTTAGTAATTAGGTTAGAGAAGAGTAAAAGGTTTTCAGATAAATTTATAGTGTGTGCACTATTAGACCAAGCGATATAAGTCACCAATGTGAACATTTGTGTATATACCTTAAGAATGAAAATAATCACAGACATGTGAATAGTACTGTAGAAGAATGTAGCGTAGCAACTTGACGTAGGAATATAGAAAGGGATTATAGGATAAGCGGATAGCTGTGACTCTCTCAAATGCACATAAACTTAAGATATATAAGTACTTTCTCAGTTATGAAAATAATATGATGTATACGCATTCACATTGGTACATATAAGAGTGTGAAATTTCGATGGTGTTATACTATGATGCCTAGTGCAACGGTCCTGATGATAAAAGAAGTTACTGAGAAGTAGTTTGATGATGAGTGGTGAGAGCATAAGGCAGTATGTTTTCCTAAAAGTTAGCACGGAAAAAATTTTCGAGAGGTAGGTGATTCATGTGAAAAACGTAGGGTATAAGAGAGAGATGTGATTGGAAAACATGGTAGTGTTGGTGAGACAGGCGAGAGAATTATGGGGAATGTTAAGATGGTGTTTCTGGCAGAGACCTCTCTGGAGAGAATAGAGTGAGATATGGATTCATGAGCAGTATAGTGTAAAGCGTGAGTCGATAGTTAGAGAGTTCACGTTTGGCTCGCCGTGATAAGCGGCCACTGAGCCAAGCTATGGAAGATAGATCTATATTGGCTGTCAGTACCCTCTCTCAGTAAGTACAGATGTCTCATGTGCGATCGTGATATAACTTATATATCTACTACATGTCGCTAAGATGACTACGTGCATGATGCTGTTCGTCAGGTCATCTCCTTCTTCTGTAGATCTATAATCTCGAGGTAGTTGGCGAGTAAGATAGATTGAATTGAGCGAGGTGTGTAGTTGAGGTGAGGGCAGAGCATGAAGGAATAATATGGAATAATTATGAGTAAACTGTCATTGTTAACTCACATACCTCCCGCTTTAAAGCGGGAATAAGTGTTTGTATACTATATATTTATATATAAATATATATATTATATACTATATATATATATATTATTATATATTATAATATATATAATATATATATATATATATATATATTATAATATATATTAATATATATATATATATATATATATATTACTATATATATAATAATAATATCTATATATATTAATATAATATAATAAAAATATTAAATTTATTATACTAATAAACTATTATATATTATATATATATAATATATATATATATTATATATATTATATAAATTCATCATATATAACGTAATTATTATCACACCATATTTTAAATTTCCTGTAATGAAGAAAAATTAAATAAAGATCAATAACGAATGACAAAGTAAGTTCTTCTCATGGGATCAGCTTTGCTCCCTTACGACTTTTGAACGATTTGTTTCCAGCATTAAACCATTCTCTATTAATATTATAAATATATACTATTTATTATATATATATATTATATATACTATACTATTAATATATATATATATATATATATTGATATATTCTTTATTATTTATAATATATAATCTTATATATATACATATATAGCTTATTATATATATTATATCTATATATATATGATATTATATATATTATTATATTAATATATATATATATATATATATATATATATAATATATATATTATATATATTATACTATAATATATATATATATACGCCAAGATAGATAATAAATTATTAATGAAAAATTAAGGGAGTTTACCTTATTTCAAATCATGTTTAAATACAAATTCTTTATTTTCAATTTTCATCTATTTTTAAAATTATTTAACTTCTTGTCTTATAACGTTATTATTATTTATTTATATATTTATATTTTAATTATATTATATATATTTTATAATTTTTAATTATATATATATAATATATTTATATTTATATATGTATCTATTAATATTATATATATTAATCTTAAGTATATTGAGTAACTTCTTTCATTTATGTTAATAATATTTAATTTTTTAAATAAATATCATTTAAGTTTAATTATTTAGTTTATTATATTAATGTAAATGTCTTACTTAGGCAATACATACATTCAATTATTTTTAATGTAATATAAATAATTAAAACATATTAATATAAATGTTTTATATATAATATAATATATATATTTATATATGCTCTAACTAAAAAAAGAACCCTTCACTTATTTATTATTCTAGGGTTTCATGTACCACATTTTTTTCCGTAATAATATATATATATATATATGGTTGTGAACTTATTTACTAGTATTCATTAGTATATATTTAAAATTGATCAAATTGATTAGATTGTTATAGAAAAAAAGAAAGTCTTCAGGCGAGAATATAGTTATATATATATTATATTATTATTATTATTATTATTATATATGATTAATTTTTCACTCTCAATATAAATTATTATTTATATAAAATTATATATGATTATTATTATTAATTTCTCATGATCATCATATAAATATAACATATAATACGATGTGAGTTTTATTATTATTATGTGATTATTATGATATAAGATTACATCATGTGATGAAATTAAGGCATCATATATGTATTTAATACAAATATTCTAATAAGTGTATTTAAATGTATTTATATATGTATTATTAAGTATTATTAAATTAATTATTTGTTTTGTATTTTATTATTCATTTGCTTAAACATTCTAAATATCATTAGTGATATTAATAATAATTATGTAAACATCTGTAGGACTAATAGACTCTGAAATTTGTTCATTAGAAATTTTAATTTAAACTTTTAATTATTGCGTGAAACATTTTGAATTTATAAAATTAAATAAACTTGTAAGGAAATACTGACAATAAATAAGGAAATGTAAGTAACCTGAAATTAAAGAAGAATTATATATTTTATTAAAAATGAGACATGACGAATCTTATTAAGTTTTCTAATATGAGTTTGAAAAAAAAATAAATGAATAAATTTGCAATAATATAACCCTCTATTAATATTATTTATATTATATAATATAATCCATAGACTCTCAAACCTATTACTTATTATATACATTTACTATACTTGCTATCTCTCTCTCTATCTCTTCTCTGCTCTCTCTCTCTATCTCTATCTCTCTTTCATTCTCTCTCTCTCTCTCTCTCTCTTATCTCTTCTCTCTTTGCATCATGTATTGCTCCTCTCTCTCTCATTTTATAAAGTAAGTATATATGGATTATATTACTTTTTAATTGCTATAGATTAACTATAATATAGTGAAAACAGTTTATTAGGATAAATAGATTTTTCCGTCTTTTATCAGAAGTCTCTCATAAACTAAGTAGTTTATAAATTAATAAGGTAACTAGTATTAATTGTCTATATATATTAGGTTAATGCTATCAATAATTAATTACAAAAAACAAGAAAACAAAAAGGAAAGAGACAAGACAAGAAAAGGAAAGGGAAGAAAAGGAAAAAGAAAATAAGATTTCTGGGAAAATGAAGGAAGAACTTATGGATGTTTTGTGACCTCACATTGAGATGTTCACAGACATTCCGAAGGCTACGTTGTTAAAATCAAGGCTAACTTAGGTCTGTGGTTAAATAATAAAATATCTTTTTCTTTATTTATTGTCATGTTGGATTGTGGTTCAATGTCCTTTTATACTTTATATATAAACCAAATCTTATAATTTCTTAATGAATCTATATTATCACTTTAAACTAATTATAGTATAGTTTATTATATACTATTATATATATATTATAATATAATTTAATAATTATTATATATTATATCATATCACTTATATATATATAATATTATATGGTACATTTATATTGTATATATTATTTATATATATAAATCTCTCACGACTTTTACAATTAAGGTAGGCACGAAATTAAAATCGTGTTTTTTTTCGCACATTCTGATGAAAACGCAAACATTTATACATACATATATTACTATATACTACTAGTATATAGCTACGTACAAGTTTGTATATATAGAAATTATAATTAATATATATTATATATATATTATAGTATATATATTATATCTCGATATATATTATATATATATATATATATTACATTATATCTTATACATAATTATGTATTTGGTTTCTGACTTCCTACTCCATTTGCCATTTTTCTCTCCTCTCGCTCGCTTCGTTTAATTAAGCTCGAAGAATATTTAAAATCAGGCTGCTGAACTATTGTAACAACATTTAAATTCTCTCTTCCCGCAGTTACAGAGTTGATGGAATTGCAGAAACAGTTAACTAGTTCAATCAGAATAAGCTTAATGGAATTGGAAATTATTTCAGAATGTGTCGAATTTGGAATTCAACAGTCATACGTTCTGGAAATTTGAGAGACTATATATTATTAACATAGAATGTTTTAATGGTACGTGAGAGAGCCATTTCTTCCCAGTTTATATTATCACTTAACATATTCTAACCAGGTATATACTTACTTTATTAAAACATTTCACTTGCTTGGAAGTTAGTAACTTTTGGAATTCACTATGATGGTGTACTATATCGTCCGAAACCCACTAATTTTTGTTCCGTCTTATGTAAATTGCCTTAGTTTCCCAGATACTAAAAATTAAATTTCAGATCGATGATAGTAGAATAACAAAATGCTCTGCTAAAGTAAGGTTATGATCAATTACAATATTTTTTAAAAGGATCTGAAAACTGGAAAGTCAGGACATGAAGTTAGAGGATATTTAAAAAGATACCTACCTACTCTGGTATTGGATCAGGATCTGCAAGTTTGAATTCGACTGTTTTCAAAAATTTAATCTGATTGAAATTGCTTCTGGAAAATAAAAACACCTATTAATAGTACAATTTACATGAGCTTCCGCGGAAAGAAAACATATAGTAGTGATAATATTAAAGAAACTAAGCTTATATATATAACTTACTTGAGAGAGAGAGTAGAGAGATACTGTTGAGAGAGATGTAGAGACCATATTGGAGATGAGGATATGATTGGACGATACGCAGTAGGAACTTGGGAACGAGAGATGATATGTCAGAGTGCCTAATAGCGACACCCACTTATGCTACAAGTTGTGTAAATTTGATTTGTTGATGAGAGGAGAGGTGATGAGATGGGGGAAGAGAGATGCGTCTTTGGTGTAAATTTTCACTAAATATAACATTTCTACTTTTGAGTAAGTTAGCCTTTGAATATTTAAGTCGCACCACCTATCATTTCGCGGAAGAGCTCGAAATGTGTTAACAAGATTAGCTATGACAAAGTGAGATATCACCGTTCTTTAGAACGGATTACGTTCCCTCTCACCATAGACGCTCTCTGGTGAGAGAAAACAATAAGGTATACAAAAAACACAATCACTAAATATGAGACGCTCGCCTCAGAGTTGAGAGAAAGGGTTATGCCCTCAAAATTTTTTTTTGCTTTTAACCACTTGCATTCAGACCACGATGAGCTAAAGAAGAACCCGACAATAGTTCCATAGTGAATATTCCACCCACCTATAGGACATGCTGCGCTTCTTCCCCCTCAACGGGCTGGGGCCGAATGGGAAGAGCGCGCATTGTCCTATTAGGTGGCGTGCGAATATTCACCATAGGAAAGTATTGTTCGGTTCTTCTTTTAGCCTCATCGTGGTCTGTGGTCAAACACTGACGTTTAATCTACTAGCGTCATCGTCAATTCCAGCAGGGTAAAATGCTTTAGGGGTGTTTTATCAATACAAGATTGAATTGCGTGAAGAATTGCAATTATTTTGTGTTGATTGCTTATATATAGGCCTCCGGTATATTAATAATAAATATTTATCATTTATAATATTTATATTATATAATATATATTAGTATATATTAATTTAAACGATATATATGTATATATTATAATTTTAAACATTATTATTCTATCATAATATAATATTAATATATATATTGATTAATTATAGATATAAACATATTATATACTATAGTATATTTAATTGATATACCAGTAGTATAGTCCTATATATATAACTACTAACTATAAATATAATATATATAATATATATTATTATTCTTACCTCCTACTAAATGATTTATATGAGTATATATTGTATATATATATATATATATTGCGTATAAGAATGTCAGGTTCGATCCCGCGTGACTATATCACATTTAACATCTCGAATACTTAAAAGCTATTATTCCATTCTCCCACATCCGGCCCACCATACCCACACTACCCACCCCTGCCCAGTCTCTCTCCGTTCTCTATGCGTAGTTAATAGTGCCATTCTTGGCCTTGTCTGACCGCCCACAGCTTTTCACTTCACTAAGGTTATCGAAGTATGTTCTCAAGAAGATCATACAAATATTTACTCAATCTTCATGATATAATGTATGTTTTCATGTATCAACAGTATTTATGTATGCGGTGTTTATTGCGCACGATTAACTGGATATATGCAATTATGTCATATTAGCTATGAAATTAACACATTAAATTTTTATTAAAAACATAATTTTCAGTGGTTGAATTTATCCGAAGTAATTTTAGATAGAATTCCCCATCTTCATTGAATAATTCATGTGATACTCTTTTTGTATTTTATTATGTTATTTACGAAATTATCGTTTGTATTTAAATACTATTTAAGCTATACGCTTTGCGTGAATTATATTATAGTATATATAGTATATAATAAAATATATACTATTATAGTATATATACTACTATATATATATATATATATCATATATATATAGTATAATTATTTTTATTTATCATTTATTATACTAATTTACTATATATATAAATTATTACTACAATATAATATATTATATATATTACATTATATATTCATCAAAATAATTTCTATATAATAATATAGTATATATCTATAAGTATGTATACTCATATATATATATATGGATATTGGCTATAAAAATTATTAATTTTATATATATATATACTATTGAGATTAATATATTAGAATATGTTAATCAAAAATTTCTATAATATACTCTATTCTCACTACAATTATATCTTTACTTACTATGTCTCTACTATTAAAGGATATATAATTGAGTCGATATATTATTAAGTTATTACCTAAATGTAAGTACGTATATACTATTATATATACTATAGTATTATATATTAGAACCCTCTCTAGCATAGGGAATTAGGAAGGAATTAGTATTCAAGACTTTTATCTACCAGCTATGCATATGGCCATGAAATAAATTGAGTCCCTCACACTCTAGTTTTTCGTGCAGAGAATTACACAGGATAAAGTATGAGACAGTATAGAAAACCGAGTCGATAAAAGGGTTCGAAATAATAGTGTATCTTATAATAACAGTAGTATAAAAGAAGTGAAGCATCATCAGTTCAATGCTAGAAGAGATTGGGGAGTCTGTGAGGAGTGAGAGGGTAAGTTGAGAGCGGAGAGTATACGTTTGATTGGTGAGTTGAGAGAGTTGAGGAGTTGAAGATTGTTGTTTGATAAAAGTCGAATGCTAGATTTAATATATTCTTCTCCAATTCTCTTTCTAAAATTGTGCTGGCGTTAATAGCTCGAACCTCCCCAAATACAACGATTCATAATATCTTCACGATTCATTGCAATGAAGAATCCGAATCACACCCCCCCCACAGTGCAGATTAAAGATGCAAAGCAAATGGTGGGTGCTGCTTAAGAATTCTATTCGTGACAGGGTCTCTACGGAACAGGATAGTAACTTCTTCTTGGAAAGACATGGATTAGGTCACTCAGAAATATATGATCTTTTCCAGATCTCAAGAAGTATCACCGTGGAAAAATTCAACAAGGTGTAAGACTTGAAGTTGGTGTTTATCCAAAATGTTTTTGTTTGTGAGGAGATCTATGATGAGGTAGATTCGATTTAGTAATATGAGCTTTTGTGGCGACACTACTATATAATTACTTAAGCATTTCTGACCCCATCGATAAATAAGAGATAGCAATCAGAAGAGATAACAAAGTTCCTTACAAGGGAAGTCTTTACCTCATTATTTAGTTCTATTGTTTTATTTTTGAAGTTGAGTGAGAGCTCCTTTACACGTATTTGCTAAAAGGTGAATGTTCAATGAATGCACGTAATGGAAACCACTTCTAACATCCAGATCAGCTGTGGTGTTATTAGCGTAGTGATTTGCTTAATAAGTGACAAAATTGATCATTACATTACACTCTCTCGCACACATCTCTCTCTGAAAGGAAAAACAGCAACTCTTTGTGGAACTACAGCTATGATTAGAATATAAAATATGAAATGGTGTCTTGCCTGAAGCCTTTTGTTATCAGCAGCATGACAGAATGGAAATAAGCGAGCCAAAGTTTACAAAATGATTCGTATGTTCGATTTCGGCAAGGAACAAAGTCCGTTATAAAAGAAAAGAAGATCAACCTATAGAGATCTCCCTACGGAAAGCCATACGGGCAGATCTGAGGTAAGGTCTCTCACATGTGTGTGAGGAGGTTTCTAAAATCTTCCCGTTAAGATAGAAGGGAACACTATCTGTATATAAACACCTATGGTTACATTCATATGAAGGTAGTTAGGATCACGTGAGAAAGTCCCGCCTTTTCGACATGTGATCTGAATGAATTAAATCATCGTTATCAAACAACAAGAGAGAAAGGAATATGGAAGTTTGTATGGTGCGAAAACACCAGCCTTAATCAGATGGCTATTGTGTCAGTCAGTTCCTCTCTAAGCACACACTCACTCTCGATTTACCATAAGGAAATATCATCAGAGCCGTACGCCTCTTAGATGTTGTACCTGCACGAGAAAACATTTGAAAACTTGTTTAAGAATGGAAGTGTTCAAGTACTGGAAGTGGAGGTGGAGGAAAATAGAAAAAGAATAGATTCGTCGTAACTTGACGTGTAGAATTGAATAGAGGCAAAGGTATGAGCAAAACTGTTTAGCATTTAGGTCTTGTATAAGCAAACAGTCAGTACTTGCCTCAGTAAGATATGAATGACTTAGAAGATGGAGAAGAAGCTCACAGAGTTAGATGAAAGTAATAGAGCAGAACTGCCGTCAGAAGAAAAACCAGAAGATAGAACTTTCGTGCGTGGTTAATCAAGCGTGAACATATATAAAAATAAAGGAAGAATAGTATAAGTTAGAAAAACCTGATCATATTATAAATATAAGTTAGATATAATAAGATAGAACAAACTATGCACAGAATAAAAAGTAAGATGAAGTTAATAATATAAAGCCTGATATAGTATAAAAATAAGTGAATATGAATTAACAGCTATCTATGAATAATAATATATAAGTAAGTATAAATATACTAAGTAAGAATATAGAGCATGAGTCTTATATAATATTAAAAGGAGATAAAAATTTAGATGAAAATAAGTTCTAGTGAAGAAAATGAAGGATATATAGAATAAACTGTATCGGAAGATACAGCGATAAAGTGTCGTGAAGTGATGGAATAATGATACTGATAATAAGATTAGAATTGATTAAATATAAGTATAACAAGCGCTTAGATATAATAAAAGATAATGTAATAAGAAGCTGATAAGGATATGAAAGTAGAATAAGCTCTATAGATAAAAGCATAGATTATGAATTAGCACGAGCTATAATAATATGATTGAAGAGATAGTATATCCTAACTACTAGAATTATATAAAAGTAGATGAATATACAGAAATAAATTATGATTAAAAAGGAAGATTATAAGTGAACGCTTAAGTAATATGAAATAGTATTAGAATATAATAAACTAGCCTATTAATGAAGTAGAATTAGCAAATAAATCGTTCTAAGACAAAACTCAATATTTCTAAACATTTCTTTTACAGGAAATGAGATTATTAATAAATAAAGACTGAGGAATATTAAAATAGATTTGAGTACCACATCTATATAATAAAAAATGGTATGTAAATAAGAAGATATATATGTAATAAGTTAAGATACTACGGGCCTGATGCGTTAAGAACATGTAGATCAGTTGTTGGACTACATATCTCTTAATAGCTAACCCCGCCGCGTCTCGCTGCACGAAGCCTGGAGGTGCACAAGGCAAACACGAGCTGCCCGTGCAACCGCCGATGAAACGTACGGCCACCACGCCACTCCGACCGCTGCACGGCATTAGATCTAGAGACTAACAAGTAGAACAGGCTGAAATAGGAACAGCCTACCTGTGCGCACGGCAAAATTCAACTGCCTCTCGTGCCCCATAAACGTAAGCCCCATGAAAGAAAGGTCAGAGCACCCACAGCACAGTGAATACGTAACAAATAATCAGTAATCCCAGCAGTAACTCATCATATGTATTATATGAAACGTTCTATATTCTCTATTTTAACTAGTTATCGAGATTGACTCAAACTCGTCTCTTCCTAAACCGAAGGTCTCATACCAACTTCTCTCATACCCGTTCTCCATCATTCTTTTCTCTCTATCTAATCTCCTCTCTCTATTATTTATAATAACATATTATACCATATTTCTAAGAGCTAATTAAGATTAGATTACATATATCGATATAATGAAATGCAATATCAACCTTCTATATATAGTACTATTATATATATAAACATTACTTATTTATTAAAATATATATTATATATATATATATAATATATTAAGTAATAATATATAATAATATATATAATTATATATTAATTATTATATATTATTAATACGTATATATATTAAATATTTAATATAACATTAGATATTAACTAATATATATTTTAATATATTAGATTTATAAATAGCTATTCGTATTATTTGATTAAGTATAGCAAAAAGGTTTATAATAAAATATAATACTAATTTCAGAGCATTTATTTATAAGAAGGGACGTTAGGGTTTTGGATAGAAATTACAATTAGGACAAAACGTGAAGATTCTAAACTTAAAAATTAAAATAATTTACAATTATACATGTTGTGTTCAGTAAATTATTATAAATATAAGTTAAATATATATATATATATATATAATATAATATTATTAATATTTATTATATTTATCATATTTAAATATTATAATATTACTATTTAATATATATTAATATAATATATATATATATATAATAGATATTCTATAAAATATATTATATATATATATACACATTATAATATATAATATATATATATAATTATATAATATAATATATATATATATAATAATATATTAATATATAAATATATATAATATATTATAATATATAATTAGATTATATATATTTATATTATAATATATTTAAATATAATATGATATATATATTATATTATATATTAATATATATATAAATATAATATAGGTCTATTGATTGAAAAATCTTTCAAGGTCAATATTTAGGGTAAACAATGAGTAGGCTAGAATAAACAGGATAAAAAATTTAAATACAAAAAAATGGAAATCAAAATATGACATATTAGCACTTACAACATTTGCACACACACAACACACAGATCACGTCAGAAAACCACACAAAATATATATAATTATATTATATTATATATATATATATATATATATATAATATATATATTATATAATTATATATAGATATAATAATTATATAAATATATTAATTATATATCAGAGGACTCTTAACTGGGTTTGCTCCGGGTTTAGCAATACGAGTTCATTATAGAAACATCGATATCTAACAAAATTTCGTAAAGTTACGGAATATAAATCTCTATATATTCGCAAAATTGGGTCTAATCAAAGAATAGTAATGCATATGAAATATAAAAGCATCTGAGTGTAAATTCTAGACATAAGTGCAAGAAGTCATCCGCCATTGAATATGTATTCTTTCAATCCGGCGTCATAAATGTGACAGCATCGGGCTTTTCCGAAATACCATCACGAAATATAATAAACAGTAATACTATCATTACCGTAAATTATAATTTTTATTTACAAGTGTTTTTTTTTTTGCTACTAGGACTTAGTAACGTTTAACGTTTTATTAAAAAAAAAAAATTAACATTTTAATAGTCTAAAGCCGTCGGATGTTGCATAATTTTGTAACTTTCAAATTGAAAAGAAAATCGCAGGTTACCAGCGAAATCAATTATGTAATGTTAAAGAAGACTATAAAATAGTAATGTCAATATTTAGTGGAAAATTTTGGGAATGTTAAAGAGTAAGATATTCTAGTATAGTGTATATTATATTAATATATATAATATAGATTAATCTATATTATATATTATTTCAAAAATTTAATCTAATTAGAAGACCCAGAGTTAAAATATATATTAGATAATAATATGATCAAGGTTTCTAACAGTTTCTCAGGTGTTTTTTTTTGGGCAAATTAATTAATAGAGGAATGAGAATTTTTCTCTAATCTATATGCTCTATATTTATAACATATACGTAATACCAGTATCATATATTTTCTTTTAAGCTTTTTTATTATTTATTTTTCTAACTAAAAGGATAATAAAATAATAATAATAATAATAATAATTAATAATTATAATGAATATACTATTTTGATAACTAGTAATAAAGGTAGAAATATGAATAATAATAATCAAGTTAATAATAATAAAAATAATAATAAAAATAGATAATAAAATCACATAGTAATCAATAATCTCAAGAATTCATAGCATTCGGCAAAAGCTTGACTCTTGTTTGTCGTTCACCCAATGTTTAATTAAACATTATGAAATTACATACATACCCCTTATTACAATATTTCGAAGATAGATATACCTACGTAATTTATATACTATATAGGTTATATTAACTAAAAAACATCATAGTCGATAAAATTCCTTATTATCTATTTCTACATATAGGATAACATAGCCTATATAAAATAACCTAATACGTAAAACTGATTTATATCATGTATTAATATTATTAGTTTATTCGTATTATTATATAATAATATAATATAATATAATATATAATACGATATTATATATAATTAGTAATGATATATATATACGAAAAACTGAACAAGTTATAATATATATGAGTATTATATAAAATATTCTATATATAATAAATAGTATGAATTTTTTATATATATAATAAGTTATGTTTATTATATATATAATATATAATATTAATATATATAATAGTATAATGAACAAATGTATATATAAATGGAGATGCTTGTCTCGGGTATCGAGGCGTATTAATGATAAAATATATAAAATATAAAAAATTATACAATTAATCTCATTACTAAGTAATAGTATTATTAATATAAGAAGATATATAGAATAATAATAATATTATATATAGATAATAATAGTTTAATACTTAAAATCAACAATATATCTTATAAATACTAATACTAATTATTTATATTTAATTATATTATATTCTTTAAAAACTATATTATATATATATAAGGTATATTTATATATATACTATTATGTATAGGTATATTAATAATATAATACACTATTATATATATATAAAGTACTTATATACTAATACAAACAGTTTATTATAGTATAAAGACTATATA
Source organism: Trachelipus rathkii (assembly GCA_015478945.1). NCBI lineage: Eukaryota > Metazoa > Arthropoda > Malacostraca > Isopoda > Trachelipodidae > Trachelipus > Trachelipus rathkii. The sequence goes on from JABUQX010043169.1 coordinate 33,566, forward strand.
ATATCATAAAAAATATATATTATATAAATATATAATTATAATTAGGTAATTATATATAATAAGATATATATGAGATATATATGTTATGTTGTGTAGAATGAGTGTGAAGAACAATTAAAAAACAGCTAAATGGAAATTATTATTAATTAGTAATGTAAATAACAACGAAAGTTTTAGAGGAGATATATAAGAAGGTATATTATAGATTTTTATATGTACATTAATCCTTAATTATATTTATGTATAGCAAGTAAAAAGTAGTAAATGAATAGAATTTTAAAAATTGATGAAAAAAAAAAGTTCACTATAGATAATATATATTTACATTCCAAACGAAAATAGAAAGAAAAGAAGATGATTACAAAATAGGAGTCTAAGTAGGAATCACGGTGAATAAGGAATAGATCGTAATCGCCTAAAACTGATAAACTATATGGTTAGAAAGTCTTGAATGAGAGAGGAGAGTTTCTCGACTGAATAGAATATCTATTACTGTCTACTGATCTTCCTCCAAGGAAAAATTTAGTTCATTGTAAAAAACTACTAGACTTATATTGACTGAGAATGAGCGCCTTCAACTCGGATCTCACTGTCTTCACAGATTCCTCTCCTGTATCTTCCCTGTCCCACTGAGCAGGTAGCACTATCTACATCAACGAAGTGCAACGAAGTACTTCTCATTCTATCGCTCACATCAATAACACTTCTGTTTTCTCGAGTGTTGTTCATTTGTAACCTTTGCTCATTGCACGCGAAACATTATAATGTTTCTTCAAATCCTTTCATACTCACTCTCACACTGAGCAAATTCAGTCGTAATATGCCATAGATTTCCTCCCATTATTTCTACCTCCTCTTTAACCCTCCTCATATAGACTGTAATACACTAAATTAATGAGACAATAAGGGATCAATAGCGCTTTACATTCCTGTCACTACCTTTGCCTATCCTTCAATCCATTTTCATATTTATACCGTTCAAACTGCTACTTTGCCACTTTTTATTGTTTAGACTACTCTCAGTGCATCACAAACTCTCCTACTCTCAAAATCTCTATTCTAACACCTCACAATCCATTCCTAGTTATAAGTCAAAATTTCTTAGATACAATAAAATCACAAATAATATCTCCCTGTCAATTCGTAAATCTCTCTCCAATTGCCAAGGTTAACTATAAGGTTCGTCGTACTCACTAGAACCTTTCTTCTTCCTGTCCATTTCATGTTCATTCCATTTGGTTTGATAATACGCTCACCTCAGTCTTCTCCTAACAGCTCTTATATTTTAGTCTGGCTGATTATCAAGGAATCCCCTGGTATTTGCACCTCCGGAAGTCATCCTCTGTTATATTATGGATAATAAAGTTTCCCCAGTCTCTGGGACTATTTCCTTCTTCAACACCATTAGTAGCATCCAAGACCTTCTCAAATCCCATCACTCTTCAGCTTCCTTAATCAACTAACTGATTCATTCTCCGGAGCTTATCATTTTTCATTTCTTTAGATCTTTAGTCTCTTAGTAATATACAATCCTCTCGCATCCTACTACATTCATCCTTACTCCAAACACCACTCCTCCATCCTAATCGCCTCCACTGCCCTCTCTTCATTTAACAGCTCATCAAATATCCGTCCTCCTGTATTTGTTTATACTTCTGGGCTTCACACAAGGGTTTTCTCCTTTATCTAATATACTATTGTCTCATCATCTGTGATTATAAGATGTCTTGCTATCTTAAATATCTTCTTCTAAACTAGTTGCTGCAGTTCGCTAGCTCCACGCATCTACTGGCTGCTCTTTCTGAGCTGATTCTTCACTAATTTCTTGCTCTAATTCTAGCTCTACAATTAATCTGCCTTAATTGAAACCGTTCTACTTCTCTTTCAACTCTAATTTCATCATTTTTGTGGTTCTTTTATCTTATACCGCTCACCTATTATCAGTATAATATTCCACTACGACCTACGTTTCATATAATCTCGTTGTCCTCTTCTTTGTACCTCCCTAATATCTGTACCAGCTCCTCCCCCGCTCCTCATTATCACTTCATCTTGTAGTTCTGTTAAAAATTCTTCTTATTCTAGCGTGTCCTAGTTTCTCTTCTACGTTACTTATTACTATATTCCACAAGTGCACAACTTTTTACCTATCTGCTCTTCAGGGACTTACCACTTTAGCATCTTGCTCTTGTCTTAAAGTATTATTCTTTGTCAAGCTACATGTAAAGTCCTGCGTAGTCTGTGGGCCTTTCTGCGCTACAATTGTTCGTTCAAATTGAACTACTTAACTGACCCCTAGAGTATTATCTCACTAACGTGAAGTCTATATATAATCTATCTTAACTATATTAAATATATATATATAGATTTCTGATCATCACTCGTTGTTGCTTAGTACTCATCCGTAACCTGGTTTATATATATACCTTATTGTAGTTGTTTTGGGGAAAAATTAAAGCTTCCTTGTATCGTTACGCTCACGGGGCGTATAGAAAAAAGTTTCCCCCAGTTTTTATGTTCAAATTCTCCTCCCTATTCTAACGCGATAAAAAAAGAGAGAAAAACTTATTAAGACCCATTCGCTAACACTAGATACTTAACAATAGCATTGCTCGCCTTATACTTATCTTCACTCCTGTGCACAACACAGAGTATCTAACCCCAGTCCCTAGCATTAAACTTCAGAACACATCGACTCAATCGAGTAATTGCGCTATTCTCTATTCCCAATTCCAAGTCCTACTAAATTATGAGAAGCAACTCCATAAACATCTCCTGCTACGCTCAATTGAAGTGCATGTTAGGTATGAGTAGCTATACATGGAATCAACATATGGTATCAGTTCCTCATCTAAGTATATTATAAACGTAACAATATACATTCATATAATGTATATATATATCATTATTATTCTTCGCTTATCAGTTATTGAACTCCATCAGGTCCATACTAATTACGTTAAACCCACTCCATGCTTATCCACCAACTTCCTCACCACTGTTCAACAAGGACTATCCTCCTACATCACATAATTATCTACCTCCTTCCCTCACCTTAACTCCATATCCGCCATGCTAGCAGGTATAATTCCATCCTTCTCTATCATCCTCCTCACCACCATCTTGCTTCCTCCGTAGCTAGTATATTATGTATGCAACGTTCAATATTTATATACGTTGTCACAATATCTATAAATATTTTTGTGTGTAAATACCAATTCTCATAGTCTATTTCGGTCGCTAGTTCGTAGAGCCCGTTAAAATCTTCCATTACGGTATATGGCTGAGTCAGGTATTGCAAGCCAGGTCATGTCGGGCAGTGGCTTTAAGATCATTAAGTTTTTATTTTTATTTTCTCTCTAGGTAAATAAGATATAACATTTCGAATTTCTATAAATATAATGTACATAAAACCAATGGGTGCACTACTTATGTAAAACATTGATGAATGGAGAATAGAACAAAAACAAAACAAACAAAAACAAAATAAAAACACAAAATAAAATAAAGAAACACAATGATGGAGAGGGTTGTTGTTGTATGATATAACTCGAACAAAAAGAGAACAAAAGAATCAACTAAGAATAAGAAAATAAAAATAAAAAAAATAGAAATTAATAAATAGACTAAAGAAATAAAAAAAATAATAAGAAAAGAAGTGTAAAGAATAAAAAATAAAAAATAATAATAATAATAATACAATAATAATAATATATATATATTTAATAATAAAAAATGAATGAAAAAAAGTATAATAATGAATATAATAATAAAAATAAAAAATGAATAATAAGTAAATAATAGAGATAAATAATAATAATAATAAATGAATAGATAAATGAAATGAGATAATAAATAGATGAAAGAAGATAATATAGAAGAATATAGATATATATTCTTATTATATTATTATTATTATAACTTATTATTATTATACATATTATTATATTATTATTCTATATTATTATATTATTATTATTAATATTACTAAATATATTACTCGGGAATATTATTATAATTATTATTATATATTATGATTATTATATTAGGCCTTATCTTAATCTTATCCTTAATCCTTATCTCTGATCCTTATCTACCTTTCTCTCATCTATATCAATTATTATTTAGTATTTATTGATTGATGTATGAATATTAATTTATATATATAAATTAGTTATTTTAATTAATTATTGAGTTATTATTATTATTAATTATTATTATATTATTATGCATTAACATTAATGCAGTACATTGTCATATATTATCCAGGAGTCATTAATAATTGTCTTATATAACAGGAATGTATTTTTTTAAACATCCAGGTTACGCACTTGATCATGTCAAGTATATGTATAATATATCGTATATAGATAGTATAAGTATAGAGTAGTAAGTATAGTAAGTAATATAGATGATAGAAGTATGAAGAATAATAGAAGTATAATGACGGAGTAAAGAGAGGAGAGAGAAATAGCTATGAAGTAAGTATAGTATAAAAAGCTAATATTACAGTATAAGTAATAAATGAGATATGATATATATATAATATTATATATAGGTTAATATAATATATATATAATAATAATAATATATATACGATATATATACATATATATATATATATATATATATATTTAAGTATATATTTATATATATAATAAAAATATATATAATTATATCATATAGTATATTTATATATATATAATTATATTTTTATATAGACTCATCTTGGCGTACAGGGTTTTGAAGAGAATTCAAATTCAAACGTGAATGAAAAAAATCAAATTTATTCAAAGATTTCCTCTAAATAAAGAAAGGATCATTGAAGATTTTACTTGAGACTTTAAAAAGATAGGCAAGAACACTATGCAGTGCGACTCTCAAGTTATAGAGTTAGATAACATTTTAATAATTACAAACACACACAGTCACACCAGCACACACACACATGATACCCACACACATGATTACACCAACACACACACGACACCACCCACACACACACACACCACACACACACACACACACCACACACACACACACACACACACAACACCACACACACACACACACACACACATACACACAACACACACACTACACACACACACACACACACACACATCACAACACAACATCTCACACACACCACACACACACACAACACACAAACACACACCACCACACACACACACAACACACACACACAACCACAACAACACCACACACCAACCACACACACACAACACACATATTCACACACACACACACATCCACACACACACACACACACACACACACTACACACACACACACACACACACCACACACACACACCACAACACACACACACAACACACACAACCACACATATAATAATATATAATTTATATATATATATATTAATAATAATATATATATTATATATATATAAATATAATATATATATAATATAATAATATAATAGATAAATATAATAATATATATAGATATATAAAATATATATACAATATATATCTATAATATAATATAAATATGAATATATAATATATATATATATTATAATTTATATATAATTATATATATATATATATTAATATATATACATATACTATTCGAGTATATGCATCCACACCCATATTGGGTTAAAGTGGAAATAATATATATATTATATAAATATATATATAAAATAATATATATATATAATATATATATATAATATAATATATATATAATAATATATATATATATAATATATTTATATATATCATAATATAATATATATAATTATATATATATATATATATACTATATATGTAATATATATATATATATTATCTAATAAATATATATATATTAATTAATATATATAATATATATAAATAATAATATATAATATTAATATTGCGGAAATTATACTATTAAACGATCCTGATGAAAAAGATACGAAATTTTAAGTTATTAAAAATAAACTCACAGATCAAATTTATTTGATGAGAAAAGAAATCTGGAAACGTCGTCTTCTATTATTATATTTGGTCAAATTATAGTAAGAATACGTCAATCAATTTTTTTAATTAAAACTTCAGGAAACTTTTAGTTATATTTAAGTGGTAGGAAATCATAGAACCACGATTTTTTCCTTTTTATCATTTTTTCATCTCGTAAGGCAAAGGGCAAGGAAATTTTTGCCGCAGGAAACGGTAGCAATCAATATAAGGCCTTTATATATATTAAATACTAATATAATATATATATATATATTATTTTCAATATATATATATATAAATAATATAATATAATAATATATATATAATATAATAATATAATATATATATATATATATATATATAATAATATATATATATAATTATATATAATAAAATTATATAATATATATAATAATATAATATAATATATATATATATATATAATATTATATATATATATATAATATAATGTATAATATATATATATATAATAATAATATAATATCATATATATTATTATATATATACTACACGTATCATTATAATATATATATATATATATTAATATAATACACACAAGGAAAGAGTAAGATATTTATTTCGTAGAGCGGTTTGCAAACGTACAAAATTGGTGTAAAAAGGAATTAAAAAATATCTTTAGCGAACCCAAAGCGACACTGCGAACCAAAATAAACTTAGGCCTGTTATTTCGACTCGTCAAAATACAAGATGCTGACTCATTCTATGTTTCCCATCTTTGTACATTTTCCATATATAAGTGTATAATTATATATATATATAAGTATATTTATATATATAATAAATATACTATATATATATATATAATAATATTATAATATATATATATAGTATATATATATATATAATATTAGTAATATATGTATATATAAATTAATTATTTATATATTATATATAATATATAATAATAATATATAATATATATAATATATATACATAATTATTAATAATATATATAATATACATATATATATATAAGAATATATATATATATATAATATATATTATATATATATATATATTATATAATATATATAATTATAATATTAATATATAAATATATATAAATAATAATAATAAATATAATTATAATATATATAATATATAATAGTTATAATATTAATATATTATAAATATAATATATATAAATAGATATATACTATATATATTATATATATTATATAATAATATATAATATATTATATATATTAATATATATATAAATTACAAAAGATGCATACAAAAGTAAAAAGTCCCAAATCTGCTCTTTTATTTCCTAAGAAAGCATGAGTTGACCATAGTTGTTTTCTTACCTAGCTATTCAGTCAAGAACCTTTAACATCTCTTAAAGACAGTGATTTTGCCATTCTTCCATATAATTTTAATGTTCATATTGTTATTCCATCAAACAAGAAATCTTTTTGTTCTTCTGCTCGTTGTGCTGTCCCACCTTTATTGAAATCTTGCATTGCACCTCGTCACACTTTATTGTTCTGCATGAGTGTATTTCGAATGGTTGGACAGATCTTTCTCTGTGAATATTTAGAAGACAAGTGCTAGATGTATTTCCTCCTTGTGTTAAGGACTTTGCTAAGCGATTGACGCCAGGCCTATACTTCAATTTTCTATTTATGCTTAATTAATAAAGTATTTTTTTTTAGCCAAGGCCGAAAATGTTCACGGCGATTATGAAGAGGAATAGTATTTCCTTTTCTAACACAGCCACTATTTTCAAAAAGATCTTGAAGCGTCTAATTCGCATTTTCATAAACATTTGAGTTCCATATCTTTCATTCGAATATCAAAGTTAACTTTCGGCGTTAGAGGTTAGCTGGTAGTATATTCTTTATTATATTCTAATAGGTATATACGCCCTTGAGAAACTATATTGGGAAATAGATACCAAATGGCGTTTGTCATATTCAAAGCCTTTTGGCATCTTGAATTAGGTTCCATCGTAAAGTTGCTTACTCATATCGCATTCTCTAAATCGTTCAATGTGACAATGCTGAAGGTCATCGCCTTTCTCTTTTTGTCAAGGTATACTGTTCTCAAAGCGTAATTCTTTCATTGTCTAATTTATCCCTCTATTATAGTCTCTTTCAGACACATTTTTCTCCTTAACAATCAAATATCTTTAATGCAACAAATTATTAGAACTTATATAACTTTAAATAAGAGTATTATAAGCAACACAGTAACATTCAAAATACGGTTTTCCAGTTCTTAATGTAACTAATTTGAAACAATCACAGTTACAAGTTCACTATCACAATGGCTCAGAGCAGCAGAGAGCTAAAGATTTGTGTTAAAGGCCTGGACAATACTTTCTCCTTACCCCCATCTAATTACTTCAATAATAGAGGATCGTAAATACATAACTGTATAGGGTACATCTTCATATGTATGAATTCCACACACATAAATTTTAAGAACACTCTAAAACAATAGTACTCCATCCAATATCTTAGAATCACACTTTACAACCTAACTGCTCAGCTATTTATAAGGTGATTCCACCCCTTTGTTCACTATTACGCAACAAGGAGATATGTGATGAGATCAACGACCTCGTTTCACTTCATTATATACTGTTTGAATTAAAAAAAATACAAATGTAAAATAATAGTAAAATTAATAATATATAATAGTATAATATATAATAATATATAATAATATATAATAGTAATATCTATTTTATATATATATAAAATATACATATATAATATACAATATAAAATAAAATATATAATATATCCACGGTATATG
>JABUQX010043170.1:15000-19502 GCA_015478945.1 Trachelipus rathkii
AAAAAAAAAAAAATTTTTTTTTTTTTTTATTTTATCTTATATTTTAAGTCGCGAACTTTGCATTGTACTGCATGCCGGGCGACGATACATTCTGCACAACCTCTGACATTTCCAACTTGCGTCTCCAGCGATTCTTTACGGATGATCCAGAATTGTGGTTCTCATTGGCTGAGAATGTCTTTCGTCCGGATGAAGAGGAGAGAAATAAATATTCAAGGGTATTAAATTCCCTTCCTCAAGCTACTTTAGTGCGCATTCGCGATTCCCTGCCAACTTTAGGCGTATCAACAACCCCTTACACGGCACTTAAAGAATTACTAATCGCGCGATTAGCCCCTTCCCAGGAGGTAAAATATGAACGATTGTTAAAAGATACTCAGCTTGGCGATTTGCGTCCTTCTGAACTGTTAGTTAACATGCTTTCGTTGCTAGGAAGTACTCCTTCCGCCAGAGAGGAGGCCATATTAAGGCATCTTTTTCTTCAAAAAATGCCCTTGTATGCCCAAGATATACTCGCCTCTCTCGATCCAGCCCTTTCTTTGAGCGTGGTTGCTGAAAAAGCAGACCGCATGCTCCGCACACATGCTTCTGCAACGCATTTAGTTGCTGCAACTTCTACTCTTCCACCACCCCCGCAAGCTCCTTCACCACTGTCTTCTCTTACTTCTCATCCTTCACATTCCTCTTCTACTCCTGTTTCTCACTCTTCTCAAGCTTGTTCTCCTCATCTTTCTCACGGAACTTGCTCTCACACGACATCTTCTGCTCTAGATGCTCGTGTTTCTGCTCTGGAAATCGGTCTTGCAGAGATCAAAACCGAGTTGCTTTCTGTCACTTCTACTCTAAGGCAGCTCTCATTTCGTTCTCGTTCTTCTTCTCGTAGTAGGACTCCCTCTCGAGGTCGTTCTCCTTCTGCTTCTAGTGACAATACCTATCCTCACGGATATTGTTACTATCATAATTTCTTCGGTGCAAGAGCGAAGAAATGTGCTTCTCCGTGCACTTTTTCGGAAAACAAATAGGTCAAGGGATAGCAGAAGCGACTGCCCCTTGTGACCCTGACACTTCGCTTCCTACTGTGCTTCGCATTTACGATCGTATCACAAAGCAAAACTTTCTGATTGATACTGGCGCATCTTTGTCTTTGGTCCCTCCGGATCCGTCTCAGCGCTCTGCAGTACCTCTATCTACTCATACGCTGTATGCTGCGAATGGTTCAATTATTCCAGTATATGGTGAACGACTTTGCTCTTTGGAACTCTCGCTTCGACGGAGTTTTAAATGGGTTTTTCTTGTGGCAAAAGTAACACAACCTATTATTGGGGCAGACTTCTTGTCCCATTTCAATCTCATGGTGGACATTCGCAATCAACGTTTGGTAGACGGTACCACTACGTTGTCCTCAAAGGGTGCTCTGATCTCTTCTGTTTTTGGAGGCATTTCTACTATCGCCCCATGTTCTTCTTCTTCAGACGCTTCTCCCTTTGTTACTATGTTACAGAAGGATTTTCCGGATCTTTTAAATCCTTGTTCTTCTTCTTTACCTGTCCAACATGATGTACAGCACCATATCGAGACATCTGGTCCTCCAACTTTCGCTCGTGCTAGACGTCTCCCCCCAGACAAACTCAAGGCGGCTCAAGCCGAGTTCGAGCATATGTTAGAACTAGGTATTGTCCGCCCCTCTAAGAGTGCTTGGGCTTCACCTCTTCACATGGTGCCAAAACCTTCTGGTGATTGGAGACCGTGTGGAGACTTTAGGGCTCTGAATGCCTCGAACAACACCTGACCGCTACCCGGTTCCGCATATTCAGTCCTTTAACTCTCGTCTGGATGGCGCAACCATCTTTTCAAAATTGGATATGGTCAGGGCATATCATCAGATTCCTGTAGCTGCTGATGACATTAAAAAACCGCTGTTATTACTCCTTTTGGATTATTTGAGTATACTAGAATGCCCTTCGGTCTGAGATGTGCAGCTCAAACTTTTCAGAGGTTTATTGATACTATACTGCGTGGCTTACCTTTCGCCTGGGCTTATCTCGACGACCTTCTTGTAGCAAGTGCAACTCCTGAGGAGCATCAGGATCATTTGCGTGCGGTTTTCGCACGATTAAACGATGCTGGAATGCGACTTAATCTCGCGAAGTGTGTATTTGGTACATCATCTCTCACTTTCCTGGGCCATACTGTTTCTCCCGAAGGTGTTAAACCACTCTCCGATCGTGTTGATGCCATTCGTGCATTCCCTCTTCCTCAAACACAGAAGCAACTTCGTCAATACTTAGGAATGGTAAACTTTTACCACCGTTTCCTTCGTTCAGCTTCCGAACTTCTTCGTCCACTTACAGCCCTTATTACACAAAAGAAGAGGGGTTCAGCCATCATTCTTGATTGGACGGATGAGGCAAGAAAAGCTTTTGACGCTTCAAAGGAAGCTCTAGCTGCTGCAACACTTCTTGTCCATCCTCAGGACTCTGCACCAACGCGTATTCAAGTCGACGCTTCCAACTTTGCTGTCGGTGGTGTCTTGCAGCAGTATTTGAATAACGTTTGGTCTCCTTTAGCCTTTTTCTCTCGCAAGCTTCAACCTGCCGAAACTCGGTATAGTGCTTTTGGTAGGGAGTTGCTGGCAATGTACCTAACTACTCGTCACTTCAGGTACTTCATAGAAGGTCGAGATTTCCACATCTTAACCGATCACAAACCTCTTACGTTCGCGATGATTTCCCGTCACGAACGACATTCTCCCAGAGAAGCACGCCACCTTGAATACGTCTCCCAATTCACCACTGACGTTCGGCATATCTCTGGGGTAGATAACACCACTGCCGATGCCCTTTCGCGCATCCAGATCGACTCTATTTCTCCTATTCCAATCATAGATTTTGAAGCTATGGCAAAGCTCCAAGAGGACGAAATCATCGACCCCACATTAACTTCTTCTTTACGACTAGAGTGGATAACACTCCCAGGTATCAAGAGGAAGTTGTTATGTGATACGTCAACCTCTACTCCTCGTCCATACGTTCCTTCTTCATACAGGAAAGACATCTTCTTCAATCTCCATTCCCTTTCTCACCCCGGCATCGAGGCTTCGCGAAAGCTTGTTTCAGCACGCTTTGTGTGGCCCGGCGTCAATGCCGATGTGACGAAGTGGACACGCAATTGTCTTTCCTGTCAACGGTCTAAAGTCCAGAGGCACACTAAAAGCCCTCTTGGCTCCTTCTTACCACCAGGTGACAGGTTTGAAAAGGTTCACATAGATATTGTAGGACCTCTTCCTCCTTCTAATGGCAAACGCTACCTTCTTACTTGTATCGATCGGTTCACTCGATGGACCGAAGCCATTCCTCTTTCTGTTGCTTCTTCGGAGTCCATTGCGACAGCTTTTATGACGCATTGGGTTTCTCGTTTCGGCATACCTCTCTCTGTCACTACAGATCAAGGACGTGTCTTCGAATCTTATCTTTGGAGAGATTTGATGCGCCTCCTTGGTTCAGAAAAGATTCATACCACTTGTTTTAATCCAAAAGCAAACGGAATTGTAGAACGATTCCATCGTCAGCTTAAGGCTTCCTTGGCTGCTCATCCACAACCGGAACATTGGACAGACGCTCTTCCGTTGGTAATGCTAGGTATTCGCACTGCCATCAAAGAGGATCTGCAATGTTCTGCGGCAGAGCTTGTCTACGGTTCCACTCTTCGGCTTCCCGGAGAGTTCTTTTCTCAATCTTCTCCGTCTCCTACTGCTGACCCATTATCTTATCTAACCCGCTTAAGGCGCTGTGCTTCGTCGTGGAGACCGACTCCTACTCGTCACCACAAAGTGCATTCTTTCGTACCTAAGGACCTCTCTACATGCACACATGTCTCTTTGTAAGGCATGATTCGCACCGCACTGCTTTCCAACCGAAGTACGATGGACCTTTTCCTGTGTTACTTCGGAAGGAGAAGTTTTTTACCATCCAGCGTCCCACACGCACAGAGGTCGTATCAATCGACCGTCTTAAGCCAGCGTTCTTCGAGTCCAATCCTCCTGATACTCCGGATTCGGAATTGTTCCCAAGATCAGTTTCAGTCCCTTTCAGCACGACTCCTACCTACAACATTCCTGTTTCACCTCCCCCTTCTCTTCCTACTATTTCACCTGGACGCTTTCGCGGTCGCCACCTCCCTTAGTACTATTTAATCTTCCAGTATCCAGCTTTAGCGTCACCCGTCTAGCATCACCAGATGGAGGTAACTTCAGCTCCACACCTCGCCGAGTATCTTCGGCTATGTAATCCGAGATATGCCAGAGCCTGCACCGAATCGTACCTAACATGCTCGAGCTTCTTTTTCTCGGGCCCTTCTCCGTTCTGCATTCAAACACAAACATCCATCAATCACACGTATCCTTCTACTTAACTAACGTATTCGAAAGGAGGTGCAGATCAGAATACGTTGGCCGAGTCGTGTTATCGCTAGATAAAGAATCTTGCTGCCATCCTATACACCCG
>JABUQX010043171.1:0-64975 GCA_015478945.1 Trachelipus rathkii
TATTTATATATATATATATATTAATATATATATATTAATTATATATATATATTATATATATAATATTAATATATTAAATTATATATATATTATATATTATATATATATTAATATATATTAATAATATTAATAATTATATATATTATATATATATATATAAATTATTTAAATAATAATTTAGACTGAGTTGGAACATCCTCAAATTTCTTAAATCATAGGGTTATGTTAATCTTAGCAAATCTTGTTTGTTCACCTGTCACGTATCAGAAACATAACAACCTTATTATAATGATTTTGACACCAACATAATATTAGTATACGAAATTTAATATACTCATATTATAGCCTATCACAAAGGTTAAATTAATTTTACTATAACGCATACATATGTGAGTAGTAAGCTATTGACGAAAATATCATAAAATATATAGCGCTTTTAATGCAATAACATTTAATAAATAAATAAATGAATAAATCAACAATGCAATATATACCTTTTATAATTTGTGAGAATACATACTCACCTTATATATAATGCACACACTAGAAGTATATTTAATATTAGATTATATATAATTAATTGAATATATTAAAAATATGTGGCTTCTTAATATTAAATTATGAATAAATTTATGAGCGGTAAATAATTAAAAATAAGTGTGTGAATAAATATATCACTCACTCACATTCGTATATGCATAAAATTGTATCGGAGATACCTCTAGTTTCAATCTGAATTTATATTATAAATATAGATGTAAATATGAATATGAAGATACTTTACCAATAAATTTACTGAGAGTAATATATAAGTTGTTATTGAGTCACCTCACACTATAGATATAATACTTATTAAGTATATATATATATATAAATCCAAACTTTCAAGCGGTGGAGCTCGAATATTGGAAATTAAATATAATTCATTTCATATATAAATGGAAAATTTCACAAATTTAAGTAAAAAATTATAACAATATTTAGATTCACTCATTATGATTCAATTATGAACATTATTAAAAAATAATCAAAACTTTAAACAAATGAGATTATGACTTGCCTTAATTAATAGCAATTGGACTTATGTATATAAACCGATAACTTATTTGACAAAATATTAAATAATTCAAAACAGTGAGATTCATAAAAATTCATGAGTTCACATTCATCTTACTCATAGAATAAAATACAGAAAAAGTATAAAACTGACCGTTATATATACTAGATAAATTGAACATGCGTACAGACATCTATTGAGTTGTATTTAGATGAGTATTTGGTAAATGTAGATGTAGAATATTTAGACGTGTAGCATTGAGCTTACATATAAACATTTTTATATGATGATATGAATGATTCACATTAATTATAATTATAGTTATACATAAATATATATAATATGATAATTAATAGTGAAATTATAAATATTATTATTAAACCTACTATTACCCCAGCAAGATTGTATTTAGCATAAATACAATCTGACAGATTAACAATAAAAGTATGTTTAATTATATATAAATAATTAACCTCACAAACACTCAGACAACTAAATTCACAGAAAAAAGATAAGAGATAAAAAAAGAGAAGTAATATATATATATTATATATATGTATTTATAATATATATATATATATCAATTTATTTACACTAATGTTATATATATATATAATAATATAAACACACAATTGCGATTGAAATGGTAGGAGAATTTGATCATATCACAATCAGCAAAGATATTTAGTACTTATTGAGAATAACTTATCTAATTTCAAAGCTTAGGCAGCTTGAGCTAAGGATCTTAACACTAGGGTTAAGTATGCTATAGGTATGATCTTGAAGATATATGTAGTTAGAGTATCATTTTTCAAGGTTCGTCTGATTGTGTGAGTTGGATGATCATACAAGGTCACTAAGGATGGAAGCTTTGTGAGATGAGTCGCATTAGGTGAGTGAATAAGTTCTAGAGTGAAAATAGTATTGTGATTAATAGAGTGGATGATGACTACAATCCTATTTCTTGCCTTTATAGTTACTCACTGATCTTATTTTATTGTCCGTGACCCTAATATATTTATAGTATTAGTATAATATCTTATTCCAAAAAACACCTATGAGCCACGTAACCAAAATGGTATATATATATATATATATATACTATGATTTGTAATCTTTCACCACCAATCACTTCCTTTTGATTTTAATTTACAAAAGGACAAAACCTGGTGTGAGAATAATCTTCTGCTCTGTACTTACACGCTCAAGGCTAAGTAAGGTATGATGTCGTACCAAAAGTTGCTTATAAATTCGTTAAAACATACGCTCAATAATGATTCTCTACATGATGTTATGTATAATATATTATCACACTAAACTTGTCTTGTAATCTTCACTGACCCATACATCTGCGTTTTCCAAATCCCTCAAAATCAAATTATAGATGATTATAGGTTGGTTGTGCATATTTGTAGGAATAAAGTATAAATTATTGGTGAAAGTTGAGATATACTTATTATCAATATATAACACCTCGAATAACGGTAAGATATAAGCTAAAGGTTCATGCAATTATGACAACCTAGCGTTAGAGTGAAAAAAATCTCATCACAGTATCTCCGAATATTGAGTTCAAAATAAGTTAAAATGTTTTAATTGAGCGTATGAACCAAGAGACTGACAAATCATTTATACAGAGCAGAATTATCTTAAAGTTCTTATATATAATCATATATTCTTTACCTCACATAGGCTCGCAATATCTACTAAAGTCTGAGTGATACATAAAGGATACTTTAGATATGTTTGATTATGAATTATTTGAGTGATCTAATTCTCTCTAATGAATATTTCATCTGAAATGAATAACCGAGTGTTGAGGCTAAATTTTCAACATACATCACCTTTTACATTGTTTCTGGAATTATCTGAAATATGTTTTGGATGAATATTATAGCGGTTGCAAAAGCGCTGGAATGCTAGTAAGAATTCGGAAACCGTCATATATCTGGGAGCCATAACTCCAGGTGATATATGCTTACGATATTAATATTATCAGACAAGTGAATACAAAGTTGAATGAACATTTTTCTGTAGTGATTTGTCTTTATTTTTTTGTGCACAATAAATTTCCAGTGTAAATCAACAATCATAATAACTGTGATTTGAAAGTGAGGTGAGATTAACTATGAATATTCATATGGTATATTATATAGGTATATATATATACTATATATATTAATATTTTGAGGTGATATTTTATGTGATTATAAGCAAAGAATGTTCTTTTATAGTTGCTCAATAAGTATTTTTACATTTTAGAATACATTCCCTGTGATACTGTGACTGATGCAGTCCTTGCTCCTGGAATCCAAAAACCTTGATTGCGGAGAAAATTAAGTGTTGGATCACATTCCCAAATGTTGTACTTTATGAGATGGCAATGGCTAATTAATAGTGTTGTGAAGTGATGATGCTATTGTGAGACAACTCATATGGGTATATTAATAATTCAATATTCGCAACGTTAGGCCTAACTCCTCTTTAATGATCTTTAATCATCTTTACGAATTGCACTAAATTAGTCATAGCTACTATATAGAATATAGTTTAAGTTGTTGATTATAAATTTAGGAATCTTGCTGAATTAATTTACCTATATGTCAATTACTAGCAAGAAAGTTATTTCAATACTGCAAAAATTAATTAGCTTGCACTTGTCTAATATATACGCATATATACTTGTATAAGAACCTTTGATAAGGGATCTACTTTTAGTATTTATTGCACAGAAATAGGCTTATGAATTAAGTATTAGAAGTTACCTTCTAAGCTATGACATAAATAATTTGAATATTTTTTTCTTAATGGAAACACGTTTGTGTGTGAATGTTGTTACTCAATATCGTGTATGGTCACCTAATATATAGTTATGGGAATTTTTATTAATTTCATTGAAAAGATGGAATAAGTATAGGTAATATATTCAGTATATAATAGTCACATTTTATCTATCAAATCATATACACACAAACCATAGGAGTAGCACTTATACCAAAAATTGATAAGCTATGAGTTTTATGGTATTTTACTTAAATGAGGTATAATATCCATGTTATATAAGGTTCAAGCAGGGTTTTTCTGAAGTATTAATGTATTAGAAAAGTAATGATATTTAAAAATTTTGTCTTAAGACGCTTGAAAGAGAGTGATGTGAAGATATAGAGGATATATAGCTCAGTGTTACTGAGACGATTATTGTATATTGACACTTTAATTTTAATATATTGAGATTATAACCCTCTTGCTCATATCATTCTCACACCGAACACTACATTGTAGAGTAAATTCGAATTTAGTAGTCCTACACAAAATACGCTTACGGAACTCTATTAAGTAAGTGAAAGAGTTAAAAATACTTATAACTTGATCTTTTTAGCGTATTTATGTCAATATTTAAGTAAGAATAAAATAATAAATAAGGTGAAAAAGCATTATAAGTGAGAGTATCAGATATTTCGATCTTACCTCACTCACCATAATAAATACTCTTTATCACATGTATTATCCACTAGTAATTCTGTATTGGTCACATATTAAGTATAGTGAGTGAGTGAGAGAGTACTTATTAATAATTTATTGACAAATAATTAAAAAGTTAGAGTTATTACTCTTATTTTTTGAGTTATTTAATTTATAAATGCTATACACAACTAAAAAGCTACATATGACCTGACTTGAGTGAGTGATAACTGTTATCACAAAATATTGTGACATAAAGCATAAGATTGTCTACTCATTATATTAGAGCTATGACGTTTGAAAGAATATATATATATAAAATAAGTTAAATGAATAGAAATTCAAGTATATCATTTATATATATAATAATATTTTAGGCCATTCATCACAGATGTTATATTTAGGAGTATGGAGCATCCCAACCGTGTTTATAGCTGCCATATGGTTTCATTAAGATTTTAGCCATCACTCAGGTCACACATTTTAAACCTCATATGGCACTTTTCATCACATTTTCATCGTGTGACTTTCTCGATCAATGCATCTTTCTTTCGCGTTCATCAGTAAATAATTATGATTGTAAGGAGTTTATTATAAAATTTATAATTTATAGATGTCAGAGGAAGTATTATAATATACTATATTATATACCTAATCACAACCTTTTTCATTATAGCAGAATCATTAGAGTTGGAGTACATATTTTATTAATCTTTTTTCATAATTTGTTGCATGTTTTTGTTGTTATGGTATTAAATAATAAAGAACGCAAGTATCACAAATATTACCTATCCTTGAATAATAAGTACTATATATATCATTAAACTATAAACTTCATAAGGTATATTATATATCTATATCTACAAGAGATGACATGACTCATTACCAAATTATTAACATACAGCTTAGATGTAAGCTGCCTTCATACATTTATTATGTCTCAGGATTATAGGGATAAATTGTAGTGTCTAAGATATATTTGATAGGAGAGTATATATAAAGTATCACAGTAAAATAGTGTATCACTAA
Organism: Trachelipus rathkii; assembly: GCA_015478945.1. Lineage (NCBI taxonomy): Eukaryota > Metazoa > Arthropoda > Malacostraca > Isopoda > Trachelipodidae > Trachelipus > Trachelipus rathkii. Next base: position 5,549 of record JABUQX010043171.1, read on the forward strand.
ATACGATGGTATTATATATATATCTGTAAAATCATAGAACACTCAGACAACCAAATATCTCATAAGAAACAAAATCTTTTTATATAATCTAATTTCCTCTCACTTTAATCTGATCATAGAGGTAATACGCCTGTTATTATATCTGACCTAACTAAGAATGTATGACCCATTTTGTTACGATAAGTAAAAAAGAATGATTTAATAGTGAGGCATCAGATCAATATCTACTTCATATGCTAGCATCTCATATTCCAATAGAGGAGAAAGTTGTTAAGTTTGAAGCTACAATTGAGAACTGGTCTGACTTTTGTTGTGACTTGTGTAATGTCTGTTTTTGACTACCAACGATTAAGGTTATATAAAATATTGATTTAAAGTCTATATAGAAATTATGTGATATAGGTGATTTGACTTCTTATCTTTTCAAAGGATTTATCTATTGAAGTTGTATTGCATTGAGAAAATCAATCAATTTAGTAATACATTAAGTAAGTTTATTATTGCTTTGAGTGATTAGAATGTAACCCTATCCATTATACCCTTAAATATGAAATATATGTAAGATCTATGATGGTACTTGAGTAATTTTTCCACACTCACACTCACTGTATTAGCCAAGTGAGAAGACACACATGGTATTTATATACCATCTTAAATATGATGTTATATCAACAAATTGTTTAACCATTTCTTGATAAGGACGTTATGATGCCTTTATTACAATATTTAATTGTCCTATGCATTCACATTGTATCCATATTTGACCTATATACTCTAATCATGTATACTAAATTTCTTTAAAATCTGAATCATCAAATTTGTTTCAAGGAATCATTTTATATAAATGATTATAATTTTGATCAGGATATTATTAAATTATGTGTATCATTAAGTATTATCACTGAAAATGTTATGATCACTATGCATATTCAGATTTTGAAATATATCATTTACTACTGAGTGATCATATCATTTTTTATCGTAAACGATAATGTGATTTATACATTTGAGAGAAGGTTGTAACTATAATATATAAAAATATTAATGCCCCATTTCTCAAAAAGAACAAATGAATTATTTACTCACATAAAACATTTCTTCCTTCCATATAGACATAAAAAAAATTATATATTAATATAAGTAAAATAAAAAGTTTATTAGAATAACATCTAATATTAAATATTCCCAATATACAATCTGAATTTCATAAGTATGTAATCTGAGGCTAAACTCATAATAATTACAATTAAATCTGTAAATGCTTGCGACTAGTACGTATACTGTATGATCTTGATACTGCTATATTTAACATATATATATCACCTATTTTTACTCAAGAATATATCTATAATTTAAATTATATTTATCATATATAACTCATAGGCATTGATCATATATAAATGGTGACTTGTATCTGCTTGTTCTAATTTTTATTATTAAATGCTAGTTTATTTATGACTGAGTTATAGAGATTCTAGAGTTGGTAAATCTATACACACAATGATAAATATAATTGATATACATAATTATGTAATATTGAGTAAATTTTAAGCTCTAATGGCAATCTTCATACATTTTTTATGCACAAGTATTTACAGAGATATATACGACCTATACTATACCCTATAGTATCCAATATGCAAGTTTGCTATTATTTTATATTGCTTTCACTATATTTATATTGTCATAGTATATAGAGTCAATAAATTAATGTTTAGATATTATTACCTTCATTCATTGAATATGAATTATAATATAGTAGCAGAGAATTGTTATGATGGATAGAACTCTAGTGCCAGTGTTCATTAGACTTTAAGTGAGCACTAATGCTGCAATATATTAAATGAATATATAAATTAATTCGTTATATGGTTAAAATAATACAATATAGGTGTTATTTTATTTATACAAATTATTTTTTTGGCACTACAGTGCACATAGATTAGTAATTACAGATAATCAATTAATATAAACTACAGATACAATATTATATATGACATATAAGGTTTTAATATTCCTATAATATCACTATTATAAATTATACTAGACTGCATAGGCAATTAATTGTACACTAATCATACATCTCAAACCATTAACTATGTTTACTATATCATTAGTTATACATAATAGCACTAAGGCATCATAAATGTTTAAGGATATTTTAATTTAAGAGAAATGTTTTTGAGAAAGTACCTCAGACTTTGTTATTATTATTATTTCATTATTATCACTCTTATTCTTAATCCTAAGTTTTATTTACAGTATCATAACTCTGCTAGTGATGATAAAAAATTCCTGCAAGCTTTCATCTCTATTTATTATAAGTCTATACCTATAAGTTATAATTACTATTTAAGACTAACCATATCTACTCAATAATGATATATTACTGTACCTTTGTTCATTACCTTTATATGGGTCTTATGACAGTCGATGGCGTTATTTATGTCTATTTTGGTGTTATGCATAATTCGTTTAAGTTAATGAACTTCATTATAGTTTCAAATATATCTAGTTAATGATAAGAGATAATTATATTCAATACTTATAATAATAAGTTCTCCATTTAAAATGCATGGTCAAATGATTTATATAATACACATGATTATTATATAATCTCATTATAACTTATTTCCTCACTGCATGAATTTGAACTCCAAAGTCATATACACATGATTTTTATAGACTCAGGAATGTAAGTCTTACTATCATATTCCATGAACAATTCTACGTGAGTATTTATAAAATTCACTAAGCTGAAATAACTCAACATTACTATACAATGTTACCATTATTAATATTTATGTTCTGTGTATCTCACTCTATCTATCACTCTATCTATATATATCTAGAAACTAGTATATAATAGTATCTTTTTTCAATATTTCACGTTACTCAGATATATATGTGATAGTTGTATATCTACTAATACTATGCAGATATGGCCTCTATCTATAAATTTCGTATCAGCATAATCCATTATTAAATATTAATTAAGGTATAGGCTATACATATATATGCATCATACACTATATACGTTTATTTAAGGAGCCTTAACTTTGAGAAACTGATTGAATATAAATTGTAGAAAACTTAGCAATCTACTATATCCTTCACCGCATCAACGCTATACTACTATAATAGTAGGAAATTGTCTACTTCAAATTGTGCCTAATATATTTACAAAAGAACTATATGATAATGTATTGAAAATATAATACACATATTCAATAAGTAGTCAATAATACATAAATGCGTTGAATCGTGAAAACTGCTAATATCGTTTGCACCATTTGGATTGAAAATTTCATAATATAGGTCAAATGAGACGCTTGTAATCGAAATTAGTTAAGACCAACTATATTCCATTCAATCTATACGTGATTTATTTAGAAAATAACTATATGTACAAGGTTTTATTCTGATATCATAATCTAATAATACGATAAAATTTTAAGATTATATTCAATACTTTATCACTATTTATGCAATTCTAAACAAGATGTATATTAATTAGTTTCTTTTTGTTTTATATAAGAAAAAGTGTGAGCTAAGTTAATTTATTTTCTCACATATTTTGAGAACTCGCTCGTGATAATTATTATTTTATATAAGTAATATATATATTATGTTAACGTAAGTACTATTTTGTGAACACTCGTACTCTCATATTATGACGATTTTGGCAACCAAGATGCTTACTATTTATGAGCAATATACTGCCTCATCAAGACATAATGATATATATATTTTACAAAATTATAAAATATCAAAATTAATATATTTAATATTCGTAAATATAAATAAATTGATTTATATTTTAAAGCAATTATAATTATAAAATTAATTATTATATAATTAATAGCAATTATTAATAATAATTATGAAAGACTAAAAATATAAAAAACTATATATAACTTAAAATAATATTATATACAAAAGACAATATATGCGAATCTTGGGGAAACTTCTACTATAATATGTTCAATGAAAGAAGCAAGATCACGTGATCAGAATGACACTTTATAGAAAAAATGCGAGGATTGAATATATATTAAGAGTGCGAGCACCGAGACCTATTAGGAGCCGAGTCATACTGATGCATTCAAATAGAGATAATGGCGAGAAGATAAAACCAGACAAGAATCATCAAACTCAAACACAAATATTCCTGAGAAACTCTATAATTAGCAAATAGTTCTACACGACAATTCGTCTAGTAACTTCTCATTCTAAGACGAGGAGAGTGAATTAAATCACAAGTTTTGAGGCTTTAAGAAAATCAGAAAAGGTATACAAATGACAGTTCCACGCAGACAAAAAGATAAGCTGAGAAACAGCGAGTTACAAATTGAGTTGCAAATATATGAGCCAACGATCGATAGGAGAATTTTAATGTTACAAATATAACATGCAAAATGCACACTCAACGGCACACACACAAATCCATCATGCAGCAGTTGATCCAATAGGCGACCGTATTGTGACATGATGGCGATAGGAGGCGGAATCACGCTCACACTCTAATGAGAGTGGAAATCGCGCGCACAGGAGGTGAGTACAGCTCCGCCCAGCACGCACATTAATCGGCTCGACCAGAGTCCAGAAATACATATAGACGGCAAACAGACAGTATATGATCGCTCTGAGAGTACAAACTGAGTCACTTGAGAAATAGTTGTAATATGTTTGCGAGGCACGCATTTCTCGAAATACTTAACGAGATCGACACATGCATTTTCAAATCTAGTATTGTTCTCTTTCAGAGATCTCTAGACTAGACAAACAATACTTATACACTCATATTTAGTAGAGCACTCAAATGCCGAGAGAGTAGTCACACCACCGAGGACAATGTGAGAAGACAAATATCTCACCATATACAAGCAAGGCAGATATTGAGGGTAGAGATGCTTACTTTGTGATCGAATTATACACTAGGGAGAAGTTAGCTGCTTTATATGTAATAAAAATCGCGCATAATAGACACCCTATGTAAGAGATAACTAACCACTAGACATTCATTTGAGAGTGAGATGAAATACTAAACGTTTAATTTGAATCACACACACCCTTATTATGCAACCATACTCAGCGTAAGATATTTGAATATAGTTTTCATGTGTGACATAATATTGATCATATTCATGTTGTGGTCTCTAATATAAAGAGAGACTAAAAAAAGTACTTGTGCTTACTAGTCAAATATAATCAACTGAGATGTACATACGTTTAGCATACGTTGAGATATATAGAAACATATGCACATATAACTGTATTTTAGGAGATGGCTAATAATGTTTCGTTTGAGAGCGAGAAGAACTTCACAATGCAGTTTCGCTAAATCTGATATGTTAGTGAGATTTTAAGAATAAGAGAGAAGTTGAAAGCCACTTATCTTAATAAGAAGTTGCGTGTGAGCTATTGAGCTTCAGGATAGCATACATCCCAGGCGAGTTAACACTAATGATATAATAGAATAAGATCCATATCACGATGAGGTAGAAGCGCATCGCGTGCTATCTGACACGACAGAGTAAGCTAATTTGAAATTCATCATATATAGTTAAACCAATGAGTATTCAAATTGGAGAGTATGATAGAGATATATTTTACAGATCGCGAGCTAAGAGTGATGGCAGATGTTCTAAGAATTTTGACCATATAAGAGTCTGAGGAGTAAAAAATATACTGTTACAGAGCTTAAAAAAAGAGATTTAAGGAATATTATGCACGTCATGAAGATAATTAAAACAGAACCTTGGCAAATGAGACACCATACTTAGTATATAACAGGAACAGGAGAAAGAGGACGCTTAACTCTATCGACACAGACGATATGCTAAGAGAGATCTCGCAAGCGGAGATAACAGAGTACAGCACATACACTTAGACAGAGTAGCAAAGAGTAAGGAGAAACCGAAGGAGGGAGCTATCACTTAGAGACAATTCACCGGCTTAATAGGCTACAATACATGGACCAGTTCACGAGAAAGTTCGTGTAAACTCTAGTGCACATGAACGATGCACTTAGTCTCGATTCTGACGTCTCACCATGGAACGTAGTCTAATATTATGACGTGTAGCTTGCTGACCTAAGAGAACAATGTATTATAGTAGATAAATTAAGAATGGATCACTAATATTATGTTTTAATAAAAATGATGAGTCGGAAAATATAATTGTGAGTTAATGAATATAGAGATAAAGTATTAGTCTACTATACAGATATTTAGACTCATCTATAGATACTAGATATTACGAAGTACCATTATGGAGATTGATCTGAAAGAAGGGAATGAAGTATAATTCACACCAGATGTAATCTCAGGATATATTAGAGAGTTAAGAAGAGTTCATAAAACTTTAGAATAGATATATACAAGTGAGAGCTATGGGAGTCACTAATAGTTATTGAAAATGTGGAGTGTAATTAGCATTGTGTGAAAATCTGCAATATAGTGGGGAGAGATATAGGATATGAAACGAATTCACACCGCAAGGTAGAGCTGAGACAGATGACTTTATCTAATAATATGAATAAAATCACGTGTGTGAGAGACATATACGTGAGATAGTCTTATCATCATAAGACGCACAGAGAGTTACGTGTAACATATGAACGGAAGTATGAGCTGAAGATATGATTGTGAATGAATGCGAGTAAAGAGCATCCGATGACGTCAGAGGGATGCTCCTACTCGCCTCGAGATAAACAGACCGTAATGTCGGTGGACAGTACACATCGACCTATCGCGCTATGCCTTAAAGTTTATGTCGGGACTATATACCTGGTCGATATATGGTATCAGGATTCTAATGTCACACACGATCATGTGTGAATCACAGGTAGGAGCATGGGAAATCCTGTGAGTGAGGAAAGGAGTAGTAGTAAGGTAGGAATATTAGCCGAATCGTCAGAAAAGAATTAGATGAAAAAAGGTGGCCGAAGTAGATTGGGCTTTCAGAAGGAGAGTATTTGCTAAACAGAAACCGTCAATAGCGAATAAGTAGGAGATAAACGAGACTTGAGATTTATCAATAAGTATTATTTGAGGACTAGATGATTTATTATTTATTGCATAGAAGGTTTTGAGTAAGGTTTTTAGGATGACCCATTATAATGACATTATTATATTGAGGCGCACTTTCTTCTTAATGTAAATTAGCGCTTATATGCTTCTCTGGAAGTGTGAGAGATCCTTGTCGAAGTTCCGTGAGCAAGATATGATAGGAGATGTGAGTATAAGTGGTATAGGAGAAACGAGAGGAGATACTTAGCTAAACTAGTGCCAGCTCGTAAATAAATAAGATCTACTGCTCAAACCTTAAATATTAGGAGTTTGAGTGAGTAACAAGCCCTCCATCGTATCCTATGATGTATAATCATTGTGCAGAGTAAGGATGGAACTTGTATTTTTATAATCAATCCCCTACTTCCCCAGATGTTACATTCTGTTCTCAATCCTTACACCACTTACTAACCTGACCGGAAAGTATCTTATAAGCTGGCCTACTTTTTCAGCGGTTACCGAAGCATACTTTTACAAACAACATTACCTCACTCGACAGGAGGAACCTAAGGATTCATTCCAGGAGAAGTTATCAAGAAAACGACGCAATGCCCACCATTATAGACCCACATTTAAGATGTACTTAAATTTTGTTGTCTTAAACTAAAGACAGAATATATAACTTTTATTAGTAAATAGGATGCAATGTAATTTATATTCATGCTACTTCGAATAAAAAATTTACTTGCTGCTATTTTTGTAGGTAAAGTCACTAATTATAAAGAGGAGAAGGTAAAATGAAGAACATACTATTATATCAAGTACGGTATTACTTAATTTATAGCAAACTTCTAATATTACACAAATAATTAAATTAACAATAAGACAATTTGTATTTTAAAATTGTTTAAATTATGCATGCTAGTGAGACATAAAAATTTCAAAATCACTTAGCTTGAGTATGTAAATTATTATATATCTTATATAATATATATATATATGTATATATATATAATCTTATATATATATATATATATATCATATTATATATAATATATATATATAATATATATATATGAGTTATATATAATATATAATATATAATATATATATTATATTTTATATTATAAATAAATATATGATTCATAATATATATATATGAGCTTTAACTGTTATTTTTCAGCACAGTGAAATATTTTCTATAAAAAATAGTTATTAATAGGGTGAGATACTTATTTAGTGATAAGTATGTAAGTCAACGAGCCCCTAAAATTGAGAGTATTTATACCCGTTTTTAGAGAGGGCATCGTAAGCACGAGTGAATGAGGTGAACTAGAATAGGTGAGGGGTGAGGTACTGATTCATACTAGCTATCCAGGACGGGGATGGTCCGTAATAGGATAACCCCCGTCAGACACTCCACAAAGGACAATAAGTAGACGTGGAGGATTCCGTGAAGATACTCCATCTCACCGGAGTGGGGGAATTAGTACCTCACCCTACGTAGTCTACCACCTAAAGGCCTAGAGAGACTATATATACCTGAGACTTACTCATGTCTATTCGTGAGGTGAGCGGGTTAACCCGTGTGAATATCTCGAGTTAGTGAATATATAAATACCCAAAAAACATAAATCTATAATTACTATTTTTGATTAGGAAAATAATCTTCAAGGCTAAATATATATTTTACGATATATATATAAAATCTCAAAACCATTAGGGACATTTGATTACACTAATATATATATCATATATAAATTATATATATATATATAATAATATATATTATATTATGATATATATATATTAATATATATATAATATATAGTATATATTATATTATATATATTAATATTATATATAATTATATATATATATATATATATATTAATAATTATAATATAGCTATATATATAATAATAATAAATATTAATGTATAATTTACATTTATTTTAATATACATAATAATAAGAATGTAAACTATAAGATAATTAACAAATAGAACATTATGTATTACAAATAAGAATTAGTACTAGCAGTATTTATTATTTAACTAACTAACTAAATAACTAACTATCTATCCAGCTAATTCCTAATTCCGAGCAGGAATAATAGTTCACATCTTTCTGTGTACTATCATCTATTATTGTCATTTGTTGTAGACATCCTTTTTTCTCTTCTTCCCCACATTTTCCCCAAGATATATTTAACTTCTATGTTGTGAGGTTCAAACAGATATCTCCCAACAACCTCGTTTAGGTCTTCTGCATACAGGCTTTAGAGTTCAATGGAGTTACTTCTAAGATCGTCATATTTTGGGCAGAAACAAATGAAGTGTGTCAGATCTTCTTCAACTCCACATAGGCCTATGTCTTTTTTACCTTTTTTAAGTTTTCGTGCTCTTCATCTGCTTGGACATCAGCATGCGCAGAGGTGATAGAAGATCCATATACAGTATATAAAACGAGCATGAGCACATAAATGAAAAAGGACAGAAATTCAAAGTCCATCAAAATTTACTTCTATGAATGTTTAACCAAGTTCCTCATACCAATGGATAGAGTTTAGTTTTCTTCAGGTAGGCCTACTCAACTTCAGACACTCCTCTGGGCATGCTGACAGAGAGAAGATTAATGACCTCAAAGGCGCAAGGTCAATTCTGCACACTTTTGGTGAAATGCAGGACAGATCAGCAGCACATGTTCTATCGTGATACTGACATTACATGGCAAACACATGGTTCTTTGACTATTATCAGAGAAGTGCACAGTCTCAAAGAGTGGTACACCTAGTCTTAATCCAGATAAAACAGCTGACTCTCATCTATTAAGACTTTCCACATATGTCACAGTTGATTTCACCATTTGAGAACCTGTTTATTTATTTATACAAGGTCATGGTATAGCCTTAAATAGTAGTAGCTACCACTTAATAAATATTTTTGTTTAAAAAATATTACATAGCTATATAAATGTTAAAATTAAAAGGAAATAAATTCATAAAAAATAATATAAATATGAAAACAAGAAATAAATAATAATAAATGAAATAAAATTATATAAAAAACTATATATAAAATGATATAAAACAAAGTAAATAAATCAATATAAAATAATGTAAATAAATCAATATAAATAAATCAATATAAAATTTTCCTACTAAATATATACACACATATAATGAAGAATAATAGAATAAAAATAAAATTTATTTGTAGTGTACTGAATAGGCAAGTAGCTAAATATAAACAATGAGTAATATAATGAATAAAGTATACCTACGGGTACCGGTATGTATATTTGGAAAAAAAAAATTTATGAACTGGCCTTTTGTGATTAGGAATGGTCCTTAAATGCATTTATATTATTATTAACCATCTACATATACTTTACTAAAGTTCCTATTAAATTATATAAAATTTAAAAAAGAAAAAAAATGTGTATATAAATAATGAACTTTAAATTGCAATGAGATTGTATAGAGATTATATAATTATATGATTATAGAAAATAATATACGGTACATATAAAAGCATGATAAAAAATAAAATACTATAAAATATTGTAAATATATAAAAATGTAAAACTAATGTAAATTATATAGATTATTTAGAAGATAATGTAAATATGAAATGATAATTCTAATTTATAAACCCATCAATTTGGTAATAATAGTACAGAGGGTGTAACCCCCAATTTTTATAAAAATCACAGGATACACTCTAAAAAAAATAATAATGAAGAATGAAAATCATCACTCTTTAGGAAAAAAAATTGCAGCCTCTCAAAATTATTAAAAATCCCATAGGATTTTCTTATAGCCTATTTTTTTTTTTTTTTAAATCATAAGATACTCTAAAATAATAATGAAGCTTAAAAAAAAAAATGAAAATGATTTGTCTTTATGAAAAAAAGTTAGAGCCTCTCAGAGTTTAAAAATTTTCCCATATGCTCTCTTATAAAAAAAATTAGTGAGCCTCTTGCTCGTTTTAGGGCTATCCTAGTACAGGTTATGATAAGATTTTTTAGGTCTAAATAGATTTTCTCTTTGCATACCTAACAAAACTTATCCTAACCTGAACTAGAGGGCCTGAAATGAGGCCTAACCTTGATGGACCAAAAATGAAAAGTCTATGGGAGTTTTAACAACTTTGAGAGGCTGTAACTTTTTTTCCTAAAGAGAGCGACGATTTTCGTTTTCATTATTCTTCATCATTATTTCTTTAAGAGTATATCCTGTGATTTTCATAAAAATCGGGGGTGACACCCCTCTGCACTACTCCTACTCATCAATTATTTGAGGTAGCATAGGATATTTAATACTAAGACAATATTTTAACATATCTTTAATATAATTGTTAGATAGCAGTATATAACCAAGCTTCTAGACTATTTGGCTGCTGTAATTTTAATCTACTATTCAAGAAGGAAAAAAAAAATAAAAAATTTGGCTGCTATAATTGAAATCAACCATTCAAGAAAAAAAAAAAAAAGAAGTTTTTTATTTATTTATTTATTTATTATAAGGGCGTGGTAAAGCCTTAACATCGGCACCACTTAACAAATATTTTTGATGTAAAAAAATCTTTGTATTTAAATCATAAAATTAATATAAGAGATTAAAATAAAAGTAAATGATTATAATAAAAGTAAATGAATATATAGTATAAAAATAATATACATATGAAACAAAAATAAGACAAAATAAAATAAGGTAAAATAAAGTAAAATAAATATATACATATAATAAAGTTCAAACATATTTGTGAACATATTAAATATATAAAACAGAAAATAAGGCAACGCCAGCAGCACAGCCTGAAACATTGCAAAATGAAAGTCATCTAAAGACGAGAAGTAGTTTTTTTTGTTTATAAAATAAAACCAATAACTTACATATGAAACTACAAAAATAAGAACTCAAAAAAAAAATAAAAATAAAATAAGGAAATAAAAAATAAAATGGGATACCCAATTAATTAAAAGGAAAAGAAAAATAAAATAAGAGTTTAAAATAAGAAAAAAATATGTAAAAAATACTCAAAAATGCTAAATACACAGCTATACTAAATATAATGGAATGTAAAACATATTTTGGCTGAGAGACTTAGCTAATGGCTAAGCTTAGAAAATAAAAGAAAGAAAATGAAAGTAAAACAGAAATAAAATAAAATAAAATCACATATACACATAATTTATAAAATAAAAAATAAACTTTTATAAATAACACATTTGTAAGCAGCCTAACGACTAAGTGTTCATTACAACCTCATCTATTTTAACTGTCAAAATATATATCTCTAAAATTTCTATTATTCATATAAAGAATTGTACAAACTTTACAATTGTGAGTTAAGAGAAAGAAATTTATCAAGGTGACGGTAATGAGCGTGTAAGGAACCCACTTATAAAAAAGTATAAAATGTAAAATAAATAGTTATTCTAATTCACAGTCATATCATTTATTTGAGGTATCAGAGGACCAATATACAAAGACAATAATATTAAAAAACAAATATATGTATCATTAATACAATTGTTAGATATCAAATCAAAATAGCCAAGACTATATATTTCATTACTGATAATTTCACTGCACTTACTTTTGCATAATATTTGTTACCATAAATGGCCTTTTGCTTCTCCAATAACCTGCAGTGATCTATCTTTATATACAAATTATTTACAATTATGTTTATTAAAATTTATTCATTTATTCATTATTATTTATATTTTGTTCATATTTAATTAATATTATTATTATACTATTATTAATTTATTTATTATTATATTATATTAATATAAATTATTATTATTATTTCATTATATATATATATTAACCATATTTATGCAATTACTCATTATTATTACTAACCTTTAAAATAATACATTTGTTGCAGTCATAATACCAGTACCACCTCTATTCTATCTTCCTAAATCATTACCCTCCATATTTGCGAGATTCAAATAAGCACTTCTCCCAGCAACTTAACCTCATTTAAGATAATAACTTCTGCACATGTGGTCTTTGCAAGAGTTCAATAGATTAGATTCAAAGTTTGTGACAGATGCAGATACAAATAAAGTGTGTCAGGTATTCTACAGGTCCAAAGACAAAGTAGTTAATATCGCCATTTGTTTACCTGTTTCGGCATCCTAGGTTCAAAGTATTGGATCTGGCCCTGAAAAGTATCACTCAGTAGAATGAGTTGTTGTAATCTGAGCTTTCTTCAATTCCTATTTTTCCATCTTCGGTACATTTGTAGACTTTCTTTGCTTCCTATTTCTTCTTTCCATTGATGTAGGTCCCAAGCTTTTACTTTTTCAGCAATCTCCTTCTTGTCAAGCCTTTCTATTGCTACTATGTCTATCATAACTTTGTCCATGTATCCAAGTGCAGTCTTCCACCATTTTTCCCTTCTGCTTTCATTTTTCAAGTATATTGTTTCAAGACTTCTTCCTTCTACAGTAATGTTTCATATATTTTAACTTGTTAGTTATTATTCTTCTCTGCATTGATGATGCTCCAATCTCCCTCAAGAACTGCAGTGAAGTGTGTACCTAGTCCCTCTAGCATGGGCCGTTGTCAGCTTTAACAAGCGGCAGCTAAAATTTTTACATAGAGCTTTTATATATATATATATATATATACTTATATCCACATCTCCTATAACTCTTATATATATATATATGCTAACTGCTATATATATATATATATATATATATATATATATATATATATATATATATATATATATATATATATATATAGCAAAAAATAAAAAACTGACAGCCACCCGGATTTCATAATAGCAGCTCCAGTTCCTCTCTCATCAACGTAGAAGACTTTTTAATTTCATAAAGCTCACCTGAAGAGGCCACGCGTAATGCTGGCGAAATATAGGGAGCAATACATCAGTAAATAAAGATTTTTCCATGTTTTAATAATATATTAAAGTTTTATTTTATTAAGTGTGTGTAACAATAAAGGGCATCCGCTGTAAATACGACAAAATTTTGAGTTAAATCTAAATTTTTTAAAAATAATATATATATATATATATATATATATATATATATATATATATACATATATATATATATATACTATATGCTATGCTATATATATATATATACTCTCTCTACATATATACAGTATATCTATATATATATATATTATATATATGCTATGCTGTTTGTGCTACTGCTATATATATATATATACTTATATACCAACCATACGTGTATACAGCCTTTCACTATCTATATATGCTATATATATATATATATATAAGAAAGAAGACATAAAACTAGAAATATTTGTATGGATAATTAAGTGATTAATATTTTAAAAAAATTATTTTATTAAAACAATAGAATATCAAATACAATATGCAATGATGGAAAATTCAACATGTAGAGCAGTTGCAAAATTGATGTTATTAAAAAAGTAATTTCCTTGGGTTCAACTCAAATTTTCAACTACTGTTTGAATAAAATAATCATAATTGTCAAACACAAATTTTCTTTGTACACTCATCATAGCCAGTCCGTTTAACCTCTCGTCTTCCATAGTATTTCGCAGCCAAGTCTTGATCCTTCGCAGAGTACTGAAAGAGTGTTCTACTGTACTGGTGGTTCATGGCTGGGCGAGTAGTATCATCAAAGCCTTTTTCGTCAACGGAAAGAAAGGTTCAGTCTCCTTTAAGACTCGGGAGACAACAAGATCTTTTAGTTCTTCACTACTCAGTTTCTTGTCCTTCCAAATTTTGTACCAAAGTTCTAGCTCTTCTTCTATGCCTTCTAAGTGGTAAAAACTATAAAATGAAGCTGTCTTTTCCTTTAACTCATCGATTGTTATGAGTAGCATGTGGAAAGGGTGTAGATTTATCAATGCATAAGCAGGTGTATTTTCAGTAGAAAACCGTAATTCCTAAGAAGAGGTTATAGAATCCAGATAAGGAGTTATTAAGGATCTTCTCCAGAACTCTGTGGGATTTGTTGCTGGATGGTTGCTACGGTGCTGCTGCCTACCAAAAATTCGTGGTATATTCAGATCAAGTCCCAGTTGCTCGGCGATTTGATTAGCTTCTTTTAACACTTCATCGGTGATTTTTTCTTCATCTTTCCGATGGCTCCTAACCATTTTCACAATATGTTGAATGTGCTGTGAGGTTTTGACGATATCCAAGGTCTTGGATTGGAGAGCATTTACAACTGGCTCTAACATCGCAGAGTACTTCGCGATCAATATCATAGCCATAATGAATGACGACTTACATGCCGCTGAATGCAACTGAAAAGCGCTTTTTCTTGTAGAGGTATTTCCTTCAATTGAAAGGATTTCTAACGCTTGCATCATTTGTACAAAGGGCTTTTTAAATACTCTAATGCGCCTGTGTTGTTCAGACCATCTGGTCTGGCATAGGCTTGGGATGTTTGGCATTAATTTCTTCTCAGACCGACTAGCGAAAAAACGTAATAATGTACTTATAGTTCCCACAGTATTGCGGATTTCTGGTATTGTGTTCAAATCATTTACTACTAGATTTTGCTTGTGTGAAGAACAATGAAAGAACAATGCTTTTTTATACTTTTTCCGCAATATTGTTTGGACACCTCCTTCTTTGCCAGACATCGTAGAACAGCCATCGAAACCCAAGCCCACGCATTTCTCGGGAATCCTGTTCTTCGGTCGTGACAAAATCGTCAATGGCTTGTCGCAATGATTTTGAAATAATGCTTTGAAATCCTGAAAACTACTAATCGAACAATGGAGCTTCATCAGACCTCTTTGGCAAATATTTGGCTTATGGACAATTACATTTCTGCCTCACCAATATCATGGTTTTCTGCATCTGCTAGTAAGCTATAGGCATCGCTTCCTTTACCTTATTAACGATGTCTTCCTTTATAGTAGTGCCACATAGAGAAATGATCTCATTCTGAATCTGAAGTGATTGGTATGCTTAGCATTTTCTTCCAACTAAAATGGTTTTTCAATGTCAAGTTCTCAGGCATCTATTTTGCTAGCAACACAAATGCGCTTTCCTCATCATGGTGCTTACCCAGCTGATACGTCGCGCGCACCAGAAAATGTCACACATAAAGTTATTGAGAATATTTTTTTTTCTTCTATGATTTTCTTAGAATGCTGGATTGAATTTGGATGTCTGGCGCCATGATCCTGTAGAACTTGTCTTGCAGCTTCAAGCAACTTGAGTTTTTACCACTCTGTGTTTGTATGTCCCCTACAAACCTCATAGACATCTTTATATTTAGTGAAAGATTCTTATTGTTAAGAGCCTAGGACTCCTCTGACCGAACTTTTAATTTGGTGGAAATAAAATACTAAACTTGAAAAATGCTCCCTTTAGGTGCCTGCAGTATGTCAGCCAAGGTGAATAAGGTCTCCAGCCATTCATAGTGAATTTTTCTCATTAAATTGGGTAGCATCTTCAAAAATTATAGATGTAGATTGGAATCCAACACTCTTTCAGTAACTGTTTACTTTTCTCAAATTCGAAATCTATAGATGAATTATCAGCATCTCTACCAATGTCATTTTTCATGACTGTCATCTGGCATAGCGCAATCTGGACCCATAACTTGACTCGTCGGAGGTGCCAGGCCTGGGTGTGGGTTCTTCAGCATATGCGAAATATGCGAAGTTGGAGGGTTACTCTTGTGCTAGTCTTAGTAAACTTATTGGTATCTTCTTAAGATTGTCCTCACCGCTACCATTTCATTTTATCTGAGTTCTTCCTTTTCCAGAATTTGCTGCGAAGCAATATATATATACATATATATATATATATACTATATGCTCCTGCCATAACATTTCTACCGCCACTCTCTTTGCTGCCTCTTTTACCTATATATATATATATATATATATATACTCCATATATAACATATAGTTACACCTACCTGTAAATCTCTGTCACATATGATCATAGGCTAATAATTTTTACTAACATTCAAAGATATTAACAGAAAATTAAAAGTATAGCAAACTATGTTGAGAATCACAATTTCTGTGTTGTAATGAAAATAGTTCTTTAAAATGAAGCTAACCTCTTTGGACAAATCTAAAGATCATGTGTTTAAAAAATTCCCCTACTTTTTAAAGTAAATATACACAGGAATTTTTATTTTTAATGTTTAAGAAGTAAAACGTGCAATACAAAGGGAGATTTCCCAATATCTGATCTGATGAAATTGAACTTTAACTTTCACTGAGGTGGTGTTGAATTATAGAGTAGCGTCATGGAGTGATAATTTCAATGCTACTTTAAACCTTAAAACACTTAATAAAGAATTGAAATCCCACTGAACACAAAATCTAGAATTTATATATTCATATCAACCTTTAAAACATAGATAGAATAACAAACACAGTTCTTGTCTACAAATTAAAAGAGCACTATCAAATGAGTGAGATGACCTACTTGTCATTGAGAATGTGAAATGACGATTTACCTTTAGCCTTCGCCATATATATTTTATATATATAATATATATATATATATATATATATATATATATATAACTCTCATATACCATATATATAATATACTTATATAATATATATATATATATATATATATATATATATAAATAACCATCTCCCGAAAAGTAGAGATACATATGCGCATATATATCTTTATATGCTATATATATATATGCCCTTAGCCTTATATATATATATATATATATATCAGAAAAACGTACTTAACCGCTGGGCAGGGCGTTGGATCAAAAGAGTGCATGGGTAGACTCTGTAAGAGTAAACACTTCTAGGGGCTGCCTGGCTTGGCGCCATGCCTCTGACATAATACGTATACTGTGTTTTCGGTAATTATTTTAGAGGGTTGTCACTAATTTTATGAAAATCAAAAGGATATACTCCTAAAAAATTAATAATGAAGAATAGTGGAAGAAAAATTGTCGCTCTCTTTGGGAAAAAAAACCACAGCCTCTTTGAAACTACCTTAGCAACCGTTGGGCTCTTCAGCCCAGTGAGTCGATCAGGTTGGGTCTCATTTCAGGAGCCACTCTAAATTACGGGTTGCGATAAGAAGTTTTTGTGGTAGAGTACACAGAAAATCTATGTAGAATTAACAAAATGCTTATCTCTTAACCCTGAATGGCCCTAAAGAAGCAGAAACACGGGCCCCACTGTTTTTATTGCTGAAAGTCTATGGAATTTTTACTTTTAGAGCTGTGGCTTTTCCTACAAAGAAGACCTTATTTAGTTTTTCTTATTCTTCATTATTATTTTTAAGTCTCAATTTTTCAAAAAAAAAAATTTTTGTTTTTTTTTTTAATAACAAAATCCTATGGGGTTTTTACAACATTTGAAGAGGCTGTAACTTTTTCCCTGAACGACGATTTTCGTTTTCAATATTCTTTATTTTATTATTTTTATAGAGTATATCCTGTGATTTTCATAAAAATCGGGGGTGACAACCCTCTGGGTAACAATTACCGTGTTTTCAATTGTTTGTAACTTATCTAATTCTTGTTTTGTGAAGCACATTACATTGGATCCATATAAAATAGCTGGGAGTGCCACATTTTTCCAGTACGTTTTCCCTATAAGCAGTTTGTTGCAGCTCTTCTCAATGACTGAACCTGTTTGGCTAGCCAAGGTGTGGGCCTTATTTATGAGATGCAGCTTCTGAGTTTTAAACATGTTTTTTTCATTGTTTATATATAAGCCTAGGTATTTTATTTTGTCCACCACTTTGATACCTTCAATCTCCGTTGGTGGTTGTTCCATGTTAAAAATCAGTACATTGCTTTTCTCTTTGTTTATTTCTAGACCACATTCCCCACTTATCTGTAGTAATGTCCTAATATTTGCAGCTGCATCGTTTACATTTTCTGCTAAGATCAGGCCATCATCAGCAAAGAATAGACTGTTTATTTTTATGGAACCCCCCTTCAGTGGGTGAAGAGTCAGACAAGGTAACTGCCAGGCCAATAAATTCGCCGACCAACATGTGATCTATCTGAGACATTGGGATCACAGTATAAATGGTGGGATTGCGAGCAGGGAGAAGACACGGCTGTGGTGGTGGTGGTGGTGGTGGTGGTTGCGATAAAGGAGACCGCGACGAGCGAGAAGGAAGTGGTTACGGTGGGAAAAAATGTTAAAAAACATATATTAATTTTATAATGTATGTAATATACTTTATATAATATACATTATATATTCATGTTTTAAAATTAATAAAATCTACTGAATTTAGACATTATCAGATGAGCGTAAAAGAAATACATTTTTTTGGAATTATACTATATAATATAATACAATATAAAAATTAAATAAATTTTTAAGAAAAAAAAAAGAAAAATTTTGTAGATAAAAAAGTTAAATAAAATTAAAATTAGAATATTATTGTTAACATTTAAAATAGTATATTAGTAAATTGAAATGCAATTAGTATACGGAAGTCTTTAATATTTTTCAAAGGGTAAATACATTATTTATTTAAATATTAAGTAAAAATATAATATAATATAATATAGAAATAATGAGACAGATTTACTATATATAAATTATTTGGAGTTTTTATTACTTTCTTTTTTTTTGCAAATTTTATACTAACAGGAGAATATTCTACTAGATAATTTTGTAGATGAATAGATTTAGATCGATGACATAGGGCGATAATATAAATCTATATACCCATGGCAACTGTATATTAGAGTGCATGGTATGATCTGGGAGGTTATCTATAACTTCGATACATCTGCGGTTCATTGATATCGGCGCGTGGGGACATACATGAATTCACAAGGGCCTTAAGCATGGACTGGTTAGGGGTGGGTTTGATCATTTTTAACATTGGTCCCCACAGCCACCCCGACCATTCTCAATATAGACGACTGGCATGGGTATACTGATCGGGGGAATGTAGGTCTTTGAATCCTCCATATTCAAAGAAGAAACATGATAAAGGAGCTTCTGTTATGAACAATAATAATTCTGGATCATATTTTCTCAATTAGAATGAATATTTCAAATAGGATTTTCCAATAGCGTCTGAAGGAGGGTATGGTAAAGACCTGTTAAATGAGACTGAATCTAAAAGCCTTGCCCCTGAAGTCCCCGTCTTATCCTGTTCGGAGGGTATGGGAAATCGGAAATTCTACCCTGCTCACACTCGTGTAGTTTCTCCGGTCGGTTACTCTCGGCGCGAAAGAACGCCATTCTGGTTAGTCGATCCACCTAACATTGGATGCCATGAGCCCTTTGATTTTCCGGTCCGGGCTCAATAGATGCTGCTGTTGTACAAAGTATAAATGATGAATATTATATGAAAATAGTGCAATAGTAATGTTCCCCGTAGCTCGCACTTTGATAATAAAAAAAGCAATGAAAATGAGCAGCAATTATTTATTATTTTTTAATTTCGTATATTCGTGTATTTTTTACCCTTCTCTTCCTCTTTATTTTTTCCCCCACCCCCATGGTCACCTGAATTACAATTTTACCAGGATTCCAAATGTGGAGGGATTTAGCATTTGCTCGTTCCTATGTAAGTTTTTGAGTATAAATTCAATTTATTTTTAGGTCAGTTATTTTGTTGTTTTAGTTTTTTTTTTTTTTTTTATTATTTTTTCATATATTTTTTATTCTTTGTGTCGGTTTATGAGATATATATGGATTTCACCTTTTTTTACATGTTTGGGGTATTTTGAGGTATTAATTTATTATGGTTTATGTATTTTTTTTATTTTATTTTATTTTTTTTTTATATTTAGTCTCTATTTTGTCACGACTCGAGAAATTCCCGTGCTAACAAATTGGAATCCAAAGAATCATACCAAACATACATTGCAATGTTATTACCATTTTTCCGCTGTGGCACATAAATTCCCTCGAGCTCACGTTTTCGAATTGAAGAATTATGAGATTACATGGAACCTGATACACACAATGAATAAGAGTGAACACTTTAGTTTTTCGCACTACTGCTCCTACACTAGAAACCATATAATAGACTCAGTTCTTATATAAATTAATAAAAATTGATTAAAATAGAATAGAAGAGAAGTGCCTTCGTAAAATTTGGCCCAATGATTACATATATTTAGTATATAATATAGACTATCCTAATAAACAATTAATATGTCTCATTAAAGTATTAACTAATAAATTTTATCTTAGGAGACGCGGAGTAGTATATAAATAATAATATATATAATTATATATATGATTAGTCTTAAGTTTTGATCATTATTATTATATAGTTAATATCATTAATATATTATTATAATAATATATATAGATTATAATATACTAATATATATATATATATATTAATATATATATATAATAAAATAGCTATATGATTAAAATATATATTATTAACTATATCATAGTATAATACAATAATATAATATATTTATATAGTAACTTTACTAACTATACAATATATATATATTCACTTTATTGCATACTATATAATATATATTATTTATTATACATTATTATATCCTATTTAAGAAAAGATACTACCGTATATATAAATCTATATATAACTTTAATATATATATATATATATATATACTAATATATATATATATATATATATATATATAATATATATTATATATATATAATATAGCCATTATTCTATCCCTTAGAACGTTTCTCTAGGTACTTTGCCGGCGGATTTATCGTGGCAGAAGCTGATTAATCATTGAGTTGAGAATTTTCTTTATCATGAATCCCTTCTTATTTTGATCAGTATACTGAGTACTAATCTGTACTTACCATAAGCAGTAATCCTTACACAAGGAACCGCTGATATTTATATTTCATCTTGGAATCCTGTTTCCTTAATATGCTCAAATATATATAGTATAATATAATTTTATAGTATCTATCCTGAGGCATTAACAACTTACTATTAGTCAACACTAATCGTAACTGAAGCCCCAACTTATTAACGAATTATCATATTTTTGTATTTTGTTAAAGTTTCATGGAGTGTACTAACATTATAATAGCGCTAAAATAATAATAAACATCAGTAGAGTAATGATATGAGCAAAATATATGTTCATAATAAAATATACCCTCTTGGCATTGAAAACCAACCTAACCACAGCCTAGAATATGCTACAATGTAGGTCAAACTAATATTATCATAAATTATTAATGTGGAAGTAACATCTAGTTAGCATAGACAACCATTTGAAAGGCGAATTATATATATATACTATAATCTATGTATAATATTCATGTCATTTGCCATTCAAATTTGGTCATTTGTACTCATCCGTAAAGATCTAAACACTTATTTTAATACCTGGTAAATATTTGAATACATAGTAAAACAACAATTAATTTGTTGTTATTGTCATATACCATCAATATAGATAAATTAAATAAAGGAACGTTTTCAGATTTTAAATGACAATTTGGTTATATTAATATTCTAAGTTATTCACAGACAACAAACGCAAACAAACTAAAATATAAACACGCTATAAGAAGCTACATAGACAACACTGATACAATAGAGTGATGTTGATGGGTATTCTAATTATTCAAATAGGCCTAACTCATAGAATATCGTAGAATACTTACTTATATATGGAAAAGAGCATGAACTACCAGATTAATTATAACTAGTACCATTTTTATAAGAGTTTATTACAAACGGTCTAAACCAATTTGATTTGATCACCAATGCGCCCAACCATGAGCGTAAGATTGTTAACACTGTTGAGTTAGTAAGGACAGTTTGCACATTAGACTCAATAATGGATAGACAACACTAGAACAATAGAGTGCAAATGGGTATTCTAATAATTAGTTCACCAATACAACTTATAGCGAAAAAACTTATCATTTCATCCAGACATAAAGGGAGAAATGGCTGCAGTAAGAGCAAGCAGATACATACTAGAATTGACATTCGGTAAAAGCGAGATGCACAAAAGGTTCGGAGTGGAATTGGAAAAAAAAACATTCAATGAAAGAGGTTGCCAAATTCTCCCTGAATAAACACATGCTCGAAGTTCATCACTTCATATTACGTAATAATAAAATCATGAAGAATTTAAAAGCAAAAGTGACAAATCAAAGTAATTAACATTGTAAAACAGTCAAAAAAATATGTAAATATGGTAGAACAACGTAGAGGGCATGCAAAATTTAGGGTATCCTTTACTGTTAGATATACTATTATGTACAACATAGACTAAAGTAGAGTCGTGCGCGGTATGGAGAGGTTTCGAACAGCTGAAGACTGTCGGTTTTTTTCATGTATTATCGCACATCTCTCAACTAAATCACAATCACGTTCGTAAACACGTCTGGCAAAACGCCAACATCACATAGTGGGCGATATATATCTTGCGTAGGCCCATCCATCGCCCAAACAGCATCCTTCTAATACGAATGAAGAGACATATCCCTATTGAGCGTAAGGCAAGCTATATTGCTCATGTTGGCAATGAACCTTCTTCGGAGACCTGTGAAGAGCTTTGTTGTATAAAAAAGATCACATAATCCAACTCCCAAATTAGATAGAAATTGAGTACGTTCAATATAGTTCCGTTTTTTTGCCAATTGCGGTACGGTTTTTATATTTTGAGCATCATTCCCTTATCGCACACTCGCATGAGTGCTGTTTATGCATGGGCGATGTCGGTGTCCTAATTTTCGTTTTCTGTGTTTCCAAAGTCATCCGTTCGATTTCTTTCAGTTCCATATACCTTTAATCACATCTAGTCTAGATAACATTCAGGCCGTGAACTTATAAATCTTCGGTCCTCGTGGTTCGGTTCTTCTCTTTTCTCTCACCTTCTCCCGTGGTCAATCCTCTCTCTCCAATCTTCATAATATGCTACATAACCCAACACAGATATTGTTTTTCTGATATTTTTAATGCAGAAAAATGATCATCTCCCAAGTCATACAACCCCTTCTCATACAGGTGACTGGTAAGTCTTATGCATCTCCTAATTCTCTGAAATCGATGTTTTTATTCAATACTCCCCATATCCCTACAATTCTCAGTCTCAAGGTTAGATAAGAGTAATCATGCCAAATGAGAAAAAAATTAAAAGAAACAATGTTACAAGTTGCCTTTATCTTGTTGATAATCTATCCCTCCTCCCGTCAGCATCTCGAAATGGTAGTTTCCACAGCCCTTTTCCAGCTAATCACAGCGTTTTGTCCTCTCTCCATCCTATTTTTGTTCTTTATGTGCGAGGGGAAAATATTTTGATGTTATCTAGTGCAAATTAACATGTCGATGTTCCTGTCAAGTACGCCAGTTAATTTTCACACCTTTAGAGTTTTATGGCCGTGCTTGGCGGGCATGGATTTCTGAAGAGAGTTGATGAAGTGTGATATTTATCTTTCACACTAGAATTTCCTTAAATAAATCTAATGAATCTATGACTCGCACCACCTGCAATATCATGAACACTAAGAGTAATCTAATAAAAAAAAGACTGAGAATTTATATATATATATAAGGGGTAAGACACACTAGTTGGAGCTTAATGGCGCATAAAGAGAAAGTGACTGCAGCAAACATAGAAAAAAACTGCGCGCGAAAAAATCTTCGCCCCATCGTACGCCATAACAAATCCATAAATTCTAAAAATTTAAAAAAGTTAAATGTCTACTCAATATTATGATACCCTTTATATATGGCTAGACATTTATATTTATATTTTTTATTTATATATCTATATAAATAAGTGAAATATATTTATCTGTATGATGTTTACTTCGATGTCGTAATTAGAATCATTATATTAAATGGAATAATGATACAACGTTTCTTTTTAATTTTAATCTATTCATTGATTCAGGTCATAACTTAAATCTTACATTTAGGAGTATTAATCTATCTAATTCTCTCTTAATTTCATTATCATATTTATCTCTTATATTCTAATATCATCAGTCATACAATAATTATCTTTAATACAATTGTCAATCTATGTGGACTATAACTATAATTCTATCTTTAAATCTTATTTCTTATTTATTATTTCTATATATTACTTCTATAAATGGGTATCTAGCTCTCATTATATATATCTCTTCCTAAACAAGTATCTATCTCTTCATTCTATTATATATCTAATATATATCTACTTATATATCTTCATATTCTCTTATTCTCTCTATATATTATTATCTTTTTATTACTATTATTATAGCTCTCTCTATCTCTTATTATATATATATATATATCTATATATTCATAAAACTTACATATATAAATATATTTCTCTATACTTAATCTCTTATTCTTCTACAAAACCCCTGATATCTGGGTGACCTGCCAGTAGTAAACTTCGACTCCATCTCTCTCGTCTCTCTATCTTCCTCAGTCTCTCTCTTTATCTTACTAGAGCCTCTCTCTTTCCACTTTTTCCCTCAATATACTACTATTATCTTATATTATATATATCACCTCTATACTATCTTTACCTATTTATCCTATAATATACTTCACATTCAAGTTATCTCTTATCTTACTCACTCGTCTCATATATTATCTCCTATATATCTCTCCAATCTCTTATACTATATATTATATAATTACTTAAATCCATTATTATATAACTATTATATATATATCTATTCATCTTCCTACTTATCTTCTATCTAATCCTATCCTATCTATGCTATTCCCTATCTACTAATCCCTATCTATTCTAATCTATATTATTATATACTATACTATACATATGTATATAATTATATAGTATATATTTATTTATATTCCATAGATTATCTATACTCAGTATATTACGTATTATACTAATTTACTAATTTATATATTCCTTTAACTATATATTTATAATAATTAATACTTATTTATATATAATTAATATCTAAGTATTATAGTAAATGTTTAAGTATTAATTTAATATATTTCGATATATAATGCTTATTATAAACTATAACTTTTATATATATCAATTTACATTTTATATTTACGTGGTTTATAGGCAAAATGAGCAATTATTCCACACACAAATGAAATTTATATAGATAAATAGGTGTGAAGTAATAGATCGTGTTCCATTTCTCTTTCCTTAAATCTGTGAAGGATGTTTGCCCTTCGAATTTTCCCCATCCAACTGGCATCTGACAGACCCTCCCGTTAGAAAAAGGATATCTGCTATAAGGTTCTGTTGTTTTAATATCAGTGGAGCGGTCACGGGTTTGTTCTTTTGTTGTTGACTTTCTTTCTTCTCAATATTAACGTCTTGCCCTCCTTGCTGATTAGCACGTATCCCCAGGATATGTAAATAACAGAAATGTTAGAGCAAGTGTTAACACTGTTCTTTTATGGTATATTTATGCGGTAGCGCAATCCCGTCCAGAACATATTAGTCTTATAAATCGAAAAAAAAGCAAAATCTCGGACCTTTTATCTTGTTTTAAAAAAAAAACTTTTTTTCATATAGTTTGTTCCACTTGCCTGCGAGTCCATTATCCTATCTATAATCTCTCTCTCTTGTCGTATTCTATCTTATTCTTCTCTCTTATTTTATCGGTACTATTATCTACTCCTATAATGATATTATATCTTAATCTATTACTGGATTTCCAAGACAAAACTCTTCTTTCTTAGAGCTCTAATAGATATGAAGCAGAAGACAGGGAATTAGGAGAGGTGTTACGGTGTAGGGGGGACTAGTTAGCCCTCCGGCTCTTGCACCTATCATCATGCGATTTAACCTTAGAGATTGGTTTTAAAAAAATATATAATATATATATATTTATATATATAAATATACTATATATAATCTATATATATATAGTATATCATTATATATATAATAATATATATAATAATATATAGTATATTTGTATATATATATATATATATAATATTATTATAATATTATATATATAAATAGTATATATATATATATATTATATATATATATATATATATATATATATATATTATATATATAACTATATTATATATATATTATATATATATAATATGTGTATAATATATAGTATGTACGTGTGCGTGTGTGAAATGGGTAAGTGAGATATTAAGTAACGCTCATTTGCATATTCGTATTTACTCAATATTAAAAAGAACGTAAGATGAATAAATTTGAAGCTACTACATTACAAAATGCAAATAAATCAGAAAAAAAGAGAAGCAGGGATGTAATTTTGATATACGAAACACAAAGGGAATACTTTAACATAGTCCATAAAAGAAAATAAGCATAAATCAAGGGAGAGTAAAAATTTTGAGAAGTGAGCTGGGGAGAGAGAGAGAGAGAGAGAGAGAGAGAGAGAGAGAGAGAGAGAGAGAGAGAGAGAGAGAGAGAGAGAAGGAAGGCTGAGGCCAGCATCTCAATATAGTGGTTGAGGCTGCTGCTACGACGCTCCTTCTGCCCATTATGGTAATTACCAATCTCTTTACGTTAAGTTAAGCTTCTAAATGTATCGTTCAATTGTTGCAAAGTTTGCGTAAGCGGAACTATTCTTTACGGAACGCGATGCTTCATTGTGAAACGACTCTCTCTGCTGTCTTCCCAAATGAGCGTAGCTGAGAATGCATCGCGATAACTAGGAAAGTTGGCGAAACTCTACGGAAAGTATCGGTCGCGTTTCACTATCTTTATTCTCGTTCCTTTTTTTCTCTTGCCTTGAACGAAAAATTGTGGAAAGGGACTTTGGCATGCAACTTACGAAGGAACAAGAGCCATTATGTGGAAACAAGACCATTCAAATCTCGGGCCCAGATTAACCCAGAACGCTTTGTTTTCAGGGCAATTGCCCGTAACAGAGCCAAGATGAGACGGATCTCTAAACTGCGACCGAGGAATGGAGGCTACAAGGATAATGGACTCGCAGGCAAGTGGAACAAACTATATGAAAAAAAGTTTTTAAAAAATAAAGCCGAATTTTTTGCTTTTTTTTTTCATTTATAAGACAAATTTCATGAAAAAAAGAAGTGTCTGTTCATTAACATATCCGAGATCGAGCAGAAGAAGAAAGAGAAAAAAAAACTTATGTTTTTCATACAAAATGGGCGAAGAAATAAATTTATTATATAATAAGTACTCATTTACCGTAAAAATGATAAAGTTAAAGACAAATGGAAAAACTTAACTGAGTATAAAAAGGGAGGGATCTGGAAATCAAGGAGAGAGAGAGAGAGAGAGAGAAGAGAGAGAAGAGAAAGAGAGAGGAGAGAGAGAGAGAGAGAGAGAGAGAGAGTCAAGCAGAATATATATATTATATATACGTAATATATTATATATTTCATATTATATATATAGGTATATATATTTTTAATTATATCATATTCTAGATATTTTATTATATACTTAGCTATTAATTACTTCTCACGAATAATATATATATATATATATTATTATTATATATTATATATATATATATATATATATATATATTATATATATATATATATCATTAATTATTCTTCGACACAAAAATTCCTTTTTTAAATAAAAAAAAAACTATAAAAGGGCCAGTCTTCTTTTGGTCGATTATTCTTCGACCTCGTTTAAAATTGTTCCCCTTAAAGTATAAAAATAGCAAAGAAAACGAGAGAGAGAGAGAGAGAGAGAGAGAGAGAGAGAGAGAGAGAGAGAGAGAGAGAGAGAGAGAGAGAGAGAGAGAGAGAGAGAGAGAGAGAGAGAGAGAGAGAGAGAGAGAGAGACGTGGAAAATTTAAGCGGGTCGCGACGAAACGAAAGGAAGCAGCCCTGCAGCCATGACAGTAGATCAATAAAACGACGCTCGCGGTATGGCAATACTTCGAAGAAGGCTTGCCGTTACCCACAAGGTTGAGCTATAGTATAATGATAGAAAACCACAGACTAACCGCAAGGATCACTTCTTTTCTATAGTTCAAGTTCCAATGGCCTCCATTATATTTTTAGGACTTATAGAGCCTTGAATATGTGTTAAATCTTTGAGTAATATTGCGGTTGGGAGATATTGACGTATTTGGCAACCTCGTGCATTGAATGTTTTTTTTTCCGCTTGTGCTCGATTTACATGTCATATGTCTCTGTACGCTATCTGAATTGTTCGCTTAAGTTTGAATAATTATATATTTTGTTAATTATAATTTACACTCTAAACATGACGCCACTAGGAAAATTCTTATATATATATATATATATATATATATATATATATATATTATATATATATTATATATATATATATAATATATATATATATATATCTATTATATATATATTATACTATATATATATATATATATGATTATAATATATTATATAATATATATATATTATACTATATATTATATATATATTATTATATAATTTTATATATATATATATATATATATTATATATAATATATATACATATATATAAGTTTATATATATAATATATATTATAACTTAGTATATATATTATATATTTATCTATATTATATTGATATATATATATATATATTTTTTATTCTTATATATATATATATATATACTATATTATATATTATACTATCTTATATATATATATTAGATTTTAATATTTAGTATGTTAATATATACTATAATTATAATATCTAGTTACTTACTATGAAGTATATTATATAATATCATATATATAGTTTATATCTATATATTATATATAATTTTATGTATATATGTGTTGTATAATATATATAGTAATTATTTTTAATATATATATATATATATATAGTATATATATATATATTATAATAGTATATATTATTAATATATATTATATATATATATATATAACTATATATATTTAGTATAATATCTAGTTATATATATATTATATATATATTATAGTGATATTATATATGATATAATATTATTATATAATATATTATCTATAATATATATATATATATATATATATATATTATAATATTATATATATACTATATTAATATTTTATTTATGAGTATTATTTGAGTAGTATTATAAATGTATATACTATTTTGAGTGTATTTATTATATAAAGAGGTGTATATATTGGTTAACAGAGAGCGAAACTATCTATCGATCCATATCTCATAAAACTACACATTAGCCACAGGGAAAGGAATACATTGCTGGGATACTGGTCTAAATCTTTTGACAAAAAATCGTTAAAAAATAAAAAAAAAAAATAAAAAAAAAAAAAAAAAAACAAAAAATAAAATCATAATCTGCAAAACACAATAGCGTACAGCGAATAGCCAGAGAACCTGCTATGCTACCTTCAACAAAATTGTTATGTTAGGTTAAAATGTAATGAAAAATAAAAATAGTTAATAAATAAATTAATAAGATAAATATTGGCTATTTTTTTTTTTAGGAAGCAGGGGGACTATATTACTATATACTAATTATATCTGCTAAAGGGTATTACACGGCAATGTGGGGGGCTCGAGCCGACGGGGCACATAAGGGGGGGGGACGTTTTTCCATACCCCTAGGGAGGGGCGCGTAGGATTCCCCTTGTCGATTCTCCCCAAATTACCAAAGAGCGGGGGTTTCCGTGAGACCGCTCGCCCGGGGGTGGGAATAGCTCCACCGTAGTTCCCGAACGGACCGAGAGGACCTCCGTGCTCCCTGCCATCCGGTTGCGGTATTTATTTCCCTTGGTATTTTTAGTAAATGAAAAAAAGCAAATTTAATTTAGACTATTTTATTTATTTAACGAGTAACCAATAAAAGTTCTCTAAATAGGTCTCAACATTAAGGTGTCTATAATTTATATCAGCAATTAATATTTTTATTTTTATTTTATTTTCTTTTTACATTTTCTACTAAAACTTTTACCAGATCTCCAAAATGTAATTCCTGTTCGCTGCTCAGCTAAATGTAAGTTTTTGAGATATAGTTTGTTTTTTCATTTTTTTTTTTTTTTTTTTTTTTTTTACATTTCCGCCTAGTGCAAATTGGCACCAAGCATTCCCAATGTTTTCCTTTGTCCCTGTGGCCTAGTTGTAGTTTTTGGAGATTGGATTGATGTTATAGTTTTTGTCGCTCTAAACCTTTAATTATCACCATACTATAGTATGTATTTATTGATCTAATATAATATATATATATATATATATATATATATTATATGTATTTTATTATATATATAGTATTATATTATATGTTTATATATATATATGTATATATAGTAATATATATATTAGGATTTTTTATTATATATATATATGTTAGTATATATATATTTATCTATGTATTATTGCGTTATACAATAACGCTGCTATATTACTTATCGCTACAGTACTTTATTCGTGACAGTAACGCAGCTACTTTTCCAAAGCCGCGTTTCACCGCATCGCACCAAGAGCAAAAAACAGCAACCCTTATTGCGCGGATAAGTAGAAATTGAGTGCCGTGCCTCACCGTATATTACACAATAACCAAAATGAGCACAGCATGCACCGCTTTGGTATGTC
Source organism: Trachelipus rathkii (assembly GCA_015478945.1). Taxonomy (NCBI): domain Eukaryota; kingdom Metazoa; phylum Arthropoda; class Malacostraca; order Isopoda; family Trachelipodidae; genus Trachelipus; species Trachelipus rathkii. The sequence continues at coordinate 37,036 of JABUQX010043171.1, forward strand.
GACCAACTTTAAGCAACGCAACTGCAACGAAGAGGAAGTTAGAGAGAGTAAGCGAAAGTGGAAGATAATTGACGAAATGAAAAGTCTTAAGTTCTACATTTTCAAAAGATGTGTGAAGTTCTACATTTTCAAAGTATGTGTGAATGAACCACCACATATATGGTGCATACTCCATAATACACCATTTCACAGAGCAAGCAAATGGAGTGGGGTAAAAAAGTTGTGAAGGTACCTCAGTGAATATTCTAAGGATGATCGCTAGAAATGGAAAATACAAACAATTTTAAGGACAATGAAGTATTTAAACTGGATTGTGAAGCACTTGTGCGAAAGGTTAGGTAGAGTATAGAGATGAAAGAATTAAGTTTTTACTAAAGGGCATTGATGACAATCAGGTTTTCTCTTTCCCAGTTAGAAATATGAGAAAGATTAGAACTTAGAAGTCATGTTTCAACGCTTTCCTACTTTCATCAGAAATTTAAAGTTACTTAGGAGGCTTTCCGAATTAAATGAAAATAGGCAAGTTGGCTTAAAAAAGAGTGGAGTCATTAGTATAAGAGTAGAGTCATTGGTATAAAGTAGAGTCATTGGTATAAGAGTAGAGTGATTGGTATAAGAGTCGAGTCATTGGTATAAGAGTCGATATGTATAAAAGTAACGAAATAGAAAGGTCATTTAATGAAAAAGTATAGAAAGATATCATGGAATAGAACAATCCTGAACAAACCGATATATATATATATATATATATATATTATATATATATATATATATATATATTATATATATATATATATAATATATATATTATTATATATAATAGTATATATATATTAGTATAGTAAATTATATATATATATAATATTATATATATTATAACTGGTCATCATCAATAATGCTGTTTAAAAGCTTCTTCAAAGGAAATCGTAGAGAAAATTAGACACTGAAGGAGGAAAGTTTAAAATTGAAAGCTTTGTGACAAACTATGAAAATCCTTTGATACGTCCATCGCTAGCAAAAGATTTGCGGAAATGCTGAAGAACAAGAGAATCAAAACTCAAAGAAAAGGATATAAGATCACCAGTTGGGTATACTGTGGGTATACTCAACTGGTGAGTGATCTTAGCCTTCTCTTTGAGTGTTGGTTCTCTCTGTCTTTAGCATTACCACAAATAAGTCTATTGCGATTTTCATCATATACTATAATACTATATATCCATTAGTAAAAAAGCTTCCACCGCTAAACTAACATCCCACTCGTAACACTAACGGGAGAGGAAGTGCCGAGAAAGTTGTCTCGATTTGGCGTATTGTTCCTTATTTATCTTCCGATTTTCGAATTATTGGAGTCACTTTTGTCATGATGTAAGGAATATATTCCTTACATGAAGTCGATACCGGTGGTCTGAGATAAGGTTAAAAGACATTTAAAAACGTCCGGTTGTGATAAATTCTAAAATTACCAGCAAGAAGGGAAGGTTGAAGAAGTTGATAGACACAGACAAAATAGTCTAAAAAGGTAGAGTGCAAGACTAGAAGCACAACTTTAAAGAACTACAGGATGAATATCATCAAGACGTATAAATATTTAGTGTTAAGGCTAGAAAGATCAGAAATAATTCTTTTGAAGAAATTACGATATTAAACTAGATGAGTTGGAGGAAGATGGAGAAGTAAGAATAGTTACGTAGTCTTCTAAAGTATAAGAATTAGAGGCAAAAAATATGAGCCAATATGAGAAGAACGTAAGACAGCTGTGGTTCCATCAAAATAAAATAGAGGAGGCAAAGAGGAAGAATAAAAGTTGCAATTGATTTTTTTTTCTTTTTTTTCAAAATGCCGGAAAGAATGTGAAGGAGGGGAACCAGAAAGATTGTTTCATTGTCTAAGGGGAGAAAGAGTTTTAGTGCTAAGTCGTTGGGTAGATTTTGCACGATTTCGGAATGAAAAAATTAAAGCGTAAGATTCTGAAGTTTGAATATCATCAGTAATACCTGAAGAAGCTGAAGACAGTATCTCTTCGGTCAATGTATCAGGAGAAGCTAAGTTAGACCATTTATATAATATATATATGATATTATATATAGAGTATTATATATATTATATATATATATTATATTATGAGTATATATATATATTATATTATATATATGATAAACTTATAGAATTATATAATATATATTATATTAATATATACTATATAATATTATATATTAGTTATATATATATATATATTAAGAGTGTTAATATATTACTACATAACTATTATATATATATAGTATATATATATTAATTATATAATATTATATATGTGCGAATCCTTACGAAACGTCACAGAACATACGAACCACCAAAGCAAACCTCTTGTAAGAAACTTAGGGGATTATATGACTAGTATAGGCCAACCCGAGCACACTAGTTGGTATGATTATATTTAATAGGAGAAACAAACAGGAAGTTAAATTCCTTTGTGCTGCTTTAATTAATAGTTTAGGTATATCAGTTCTTATGTTAACATGCAATGTTAAAATTATGAAACTCTAGCTTATTTATAAGTATATAATATAAATATCTTTAATATAATAGTATATTAAAATATATCTAAGTATTATTATATCTATATTATATATAATGTTATATATATTTATATATAATAGTCTATTATCTACTATATATATATATATATATATAATATATAATTATATATATATATATATATATTAATATATATTATATATCTATATATTTATATATATATATTATAATAATATATATTATATATATATATATTATATATATAATATATATATATATATATATATATATAATATATATATATATATATATATTATATCATATATTGATATATTTTCACTCCCTCTTTTTCTTTCAGTCTCTTCTCTCTCTCTCGCTCTCGTCCTAGTCCAGGTTTCCCTCGCAAACGTTTTCACGCCTTGTTGGGCGCGTGAACTTATTGGCTGGATGGTATGGCGTTCCTGCGGTGATGAGGTGGGGGGAGTTGAAATACTCTATGCGTGTTCGCTTCTATTTATGTTTTTCTGTTCGTGAAAATTGTGCGTTCAGTTTGTTGCTCCATGTCTGGGTCCGTGAAATTCTCTCTCTCTCTCTCTCTCTCTCTCTCTCTCTCTCTCTCTCTCTATATATATATATATTATATATATAATATATATATATATATTAAATTATATATTATAAATTATAATATAAATTTCAGTATATCTATATATATATATATGGATATATATATATATATGTAATATCATAAATTGTATCATTTGCATATCTGTGATTCTATATATATATTATTATAAACTCTTTTTATATTAGAATTTTATAAACACTATATTTATATATATACTTATATAATATATATATATATATATATATATATATATATATATATATATATATTCCATCTTTCTTTCTTTATCCTCCCCACTGATCCCTACAGATAGGAGGTGGGGTGCACAACAGATAACGGAAACAGAATAGTTGGGTAGAAATGCCTGACCTAATTCTGAAAGAAAGCCCCCATATCCTCCACTACACCTCCGCACGTACCCCTGTGTTGAAACCCATAGCAGTTAAAAGTCTACCCTAGAATTTGAAAAACCCGCGACAGACTCCCACTGGGACTTATACCCAAATGGTCGAGAGGAAAATGGGTAGACATTTGTGATAAAAAAATCTGGTTATTTAGAGTTTCTTTAACGAATCCAACAAAACCAAACTTAACTTAACTTAACCTAACCTAACCTAACCTAACTTAACCTAACAACCTAACATAACCTAACATAACCTAACCTAACCTAACCTAACCTAACCTAACCTAACCTAACAACTTAACTTAACTTAACTTAACTTAACTTAACTTAACTTAGCTTAACTTAACTTAACAACTTAACTTAACTTAACTTAACTTAACGTCTGCGGTGGGATGTACAAGAAATTTTTTTGATGTTGTGTCGACCATTTTTTTTGTCGACCGATTTTCCTGTCGACCATTTGGGCCAGTGCCCCTCCCACTGTGGCATCTCGTCATTCATGTCTTTTGTCACCCACGCCATGCCTCACAAAACCACGCCATTTTCTACTATTATGCGCCGTTCTTCTCGCTTCTGCTAAATTCATATTATTTCCTTCAGACACTTTTATTTGCTCAATCCACCTTTTCTTATGTCTCCCAGTCTGCCGATTCCTACCACACACACTTCTATACATCCTCTATACATCCTCTATACATCCTCTATACACCCTCTATACATTCTCTATACATCCTCTATACATCCGTGTAGACTATCATCTGTCTTTTCCATATAAAAAAATCTGAAACATCTTCGTTTATTCTCTCGTTCCCGCCTTTCTTCACTTCTTCACACTACATAGCTTCCTAACACGTTCATTCCTCATTTTACAATTATTTTCACACCTAACACGCACCTAAGATTATCCATTGAAGTTTGAAGCTTTCTGGACACCTGAGCAGTGTATCCAGATATAAAATTGGATAGTCATTTTTTTTTTGTAATTGTTATGGAAGGGTGAATTTAGAATTTTTTGAATGGGTATGTATCTAGGTACTGTGTTGAAGGCTTTACTAAAATCAGTAACCAGGAGTATTTCTCTTTGGGATGGTGTCTTGTTGAACCCGTTTACGATGTTTTGTGTGATATTTGTTAGGGCAGTTAGGGTAGAGTGGGATTTTTTAAAGCCATGTTGGTGATTTGGAAAATGAAAATTGGGTTATATTTTGGTGACTATGATTTCTCCACTAGTTTGCCCAAGGAGGAGAGGAGGGACATGGGTATGTATGAAGACGGGAGGTTGGGATCTTTTTTGGGTTTAATTTGGGTATGATAATAGCTTTTTTCCAGTATGAAGGGATATAGTTAAAAGACCAGGATTTGTTGAAGATATTTGTAACGAATGATATAGAGAAAGGTCCAAAGTGTTTTATGTGAAGGTTAGAGATGTTATATAGTATATATACTAGAGAGTTAATTAAGGTTTTGATAAGCCTAGTTATTTTTTGTATAGAAAATGGTGGGTTAAGGTTGATATCTAATTTCGTTTTCTTAGACTTGCGTATTATTGTTCTATTATTTGCTTGGTTAGGTTTGTTGGAGATATTGGAATAGTGTTGAGCAAGGATATTGCAGTGATATTTCTATAATATATATATATATATCATATATATTATAATATATATATTATTATATTATATATAATATATATATATATTACTAATATAATATATATAATTTATACTACACTATAATATCATATATATATACTATATTTATGTATGTGGTGTGTGTGTGTGTGTGTGTGTGCGCGCGCGCGCAGTGTACCTTTTGCGGGAAAATTTCCCGCCAAAAAATAAAATAGAGCGTAAAAAAATATTAGGCATTTTCCTTTTAAATTTTAGTACAAAGAAAAACTAAAAAGTATTAAGTTATATAAATAAACTTTTGTTATATTCTAAGTCATCCTTAATATTTGTTTTCACTTTTTGGCGGGAAATTTTCCCGCGAACGGTACCGTGAAAACACATACACATAATCCCAAGATGGTTCGAAAATTATAGCATTGAATTGAAGTACTATATATATATATATATATATATATATATATAATATATAATAAAATAAATATAATCAGTATATATATATAATATATATATATATATATATATTATATATATATATATATATATATATATATATATTATATATATATATAATGAAATAATTTAATCAGTATCAAAAATCGAATGTGGAAATATAAAATAAAACTTAAGTGGCAAAGGAAAATTTTAAAAAACTTTCGCGATAGCCATCATCAAAAAATATTACAGGAGCAACTTAAAACGAGAAAATTAAGGAAGCAAATTTGTTAAATGATTTAAGCTAATTTATTATCAAAAACCGTTAAATAATGGCACGTAATAATTTTTTTTACAAATTATATTTGCGTAAGAAGGTTGATAAAAGTATAAATGTATTAGAGCTTAACTCTCCAATGTTTGTTCACATAACCTGACTATTCAATATTAATCTCCAATAAACACTAAAGGGAGAAACTTCAAACTTTTAATCTTACTGCCGTAGGATTGAAAATAGAACGTTCCCCTTCAATATTCTTCACTAATATTTTCCGTGAATCGTACCTAACTCCGAAAAAGCTTCTATGGTACAAAACAAATTGGAAGAAGATTAATTATCTTCTTCTTATCTTCAAAACGTTTCCATGAATTTAAACTTTGTCCCTCAGGATCATAAAAACTTTCGTTTTTTCAACTATTTTGACTAAGAACCAGGGATGGCACGAAAAAAAATCAAATGAAAAAAATCAACTGATTTTTTTACTTGATTTTTTTTATTAAAAAAATCCTGATTTTTTGATTTTTTTGATTTTTTGATATTTTGATTTTTTTTTTTTTTTTTTTTGTATAAGTGATTTAACTTCAATAGAAATAAAAAATTAAAATAAAGCTATATATATTATGAAGTTTTTAATATATTTTTTTTCAATTTTCAACAAACTATTGGCATTGTAACCCGTAAGTCCGTAACACTCTTTAGTGTTGTTGTTTCATTGTGTCATAAACAATAGGATCTATTTTAAGATTTTGAACCCAGAGCTAGGGTCTAGGGTTGAAAATTGAAAATTAATGCCAGATGCGGACTAATTATATATATTGTTTTTGTATAATGTCGTATAATAGATATGTTAGGCCAGTATTTGAAAATTGTCTACAATTTTAGCCCCTTATTTAAGAAGACTTAGATATAGTATTATTTTTTAAGTGATTTATTATAAATCACTTAAAAAATAATACTAGGAGTATATCGAACTTAAAAAAAGTTTGTTTACAAATTATATTTCGCGTGACGTCACGAATCTGAAAAAATAAAAAAATCTAAAAAATCCAAAAAATAAAAAATTGATTTTTTTCTTAAAAAATCAAAAAAATAACCAACCCTGGTAAGAACCGATTGTTGTTTCTAGACCCACGTGTTTGCCCTTTGAGAAACTTCTAATAAAAGCACCACTCAGGACACCCCCATTACTTTTCAACGCCCCATCTACAAGTTAAGATAGAATAATCCCCATTTGGTAAGATAGAATTATCCGCATTTGGTAAGATAGAATTGTTCCCATTTGCTAAGGCTAAATATTTTCTTTTATTTGGGGTGTCTCTTCACACCTACAAAAACACGTTTTTTGGGGGAACACAACTTCAAATTTTGAAGTCATTTGTGTTTCTACTTACCAAGCCAACGGAGGTAACTATCTCTTATATTTGACGTGTAGTGGGTCTCATAACATTTCTTATTATAATTACTTTTAATTTTTTAGAGCTGTTTCTGGTAGGAATTTTACACGAGTATTATTATTTTATTTTTATTATTACTATCATTATTATTTTTAACAGAAATTTTTTCCACGCTCACATACAAGCTGCATTCATTTTTACTATCTGTTATTATTATTATTATTATTATTATTATTATTATTATTATTATTATTATTATTATTATTATTATTATTATTATTATTATTATTATTATTATTATTATTATTATTATTATTATTATTATTATTATTATTATTATTATTATAGTTCTTATTTTTTTGGACGTTTAATAAATTTTTAACGAATATTTTCCAACACTTATATATATGCCACATTAATTTTTTTTATCTGTTATTTACGTATTTATTTTTATTATTATTATTATAGCCTATTATTATTTTTTATATAATTGTACTTGTTACCATTTTAGTATTATTTTAATCAGATTATATTAAGAACTAGATATTTATCATTTTATTTCCTTTATTACCGTTTTTTGTCTATTACAATAATTGTTTTTTTTGGGTGGTAAGGTTATTCTAAATTAGAACTACGAATCTCTCTCTCTCTTCTCTCTCTCTCTCTCTCTCCTCTCTCTCTCTCTCTCTCTCTTCTCTCTCTTCTCTCTTCTCTCTCTCTCTCTCTCTCTCTCTCGTCATAAAAGTAACCTTTCTTCTTGTCTGTCCAGCATCTGCTCCATATTTGATAAATAGGGTTTATATTTTAGTGGAAGATATTAAACCTGATATAGTTATGATTCATGTTAATACTTTATTAAAGTAAGCCGAGAAATTTATTGTTGCATATGTAGCCACTATATTGTATAGTATATATATATATATATATATATATATTAATATAATATATATCATATATATTCATATATATATATATATATATATATATATATTATATATATATTTTTATATAGTATATATATTATTATGTTGATATCTTCCACTATATATATTATATATATAATATATATATATATATATATATATATATATATATATATATTTATCATATATTATATAATTATTTATATATATATATAATATATTATATATAATTAGTATATATATATATTGTGTTTTTTCCCCTGGGGCGACACAAATTAAATGAATTATCGAGAAAAATTCTTTTATTGAATTACACTTGCACTTGTTTTATAATATGAATACAGAGATAAGATATTTTATTTTTTCCACAATTAATACAGCTTGAATTTTTGTTTGGTGGAGTTCGTTTAGCTTTCCGTTCCCGGTGGCGGGCAACATCGTCCCAGGCACTGGTAGCGAAGTGAAATGATGCTAATGACACAGCTCTGTATTCTGGGCAACCTGGTTATAAATAGGGGAAACAGGGTAAATAGTTTAGCATGAGTTTTAAGGTAATTTTAGTTTGTAAGATTTTATTAAGATATGAAATTAGTTGTCCGGTCATGTATGGGACTCCCGGCCTAAAATATTGATTTTGGGTATTTTTAATAGGATTCAATTATTTTTCTTTGAGTAGTATTTTCTATGGGGATGAGTAATTAAGAGGATGTGGCATTAATTAGGTGATTGTTACTATTTCGGTTGGTAGTTAGGAAGGAAGATTGTTTATCGGTGCTTAAGTCATGGTTATGTTGATATATTCGTATATCGTAATTATTGGTTTCGCCTATGTAAAACTTATTGCAATTATGACATGGGATTGTGTATATACCGGAATTTTTATTTATATGTATGTTTTTGGGTTTAAGTATGTGTTTGAGGGTGAGTAAGTTAGATTTCGTCGTATATATTTATGCAGGTATATGTTTTTGAAGAAAGTGTGTGTTGATATTTGGAATGGGTAATATGTCATTGAAGGTTTTTGGGTTATTTGTACAGCTTATGTGTTTATTTTTGGCCTGTTTTTGGGCTTGGAAAATGACATGTTGTGGGGTAATTTAGTTTTTTGAATATGTTGATGATTGTATTTATTTCTTTATTTAAATGTATATCATTGCAGATTCTAAAAGCACGAAGGAATAGGTTTGAAAGTACTGCTTTTTTGGTGGAGAAATCATGAAATGAGTGCCAGTGTATGTATGAATCGGAGGCTGTAGGTTTACGATAAATTTGGTATGAGGGTAATTGTTGTTGGTCCAGGTAATTAAAAACTTAAAAACTTTCTTAAATTAATACAAACCAACGACATAGTCTCAGCATAACAACAACCTTCCAAGTTGCCAACTCAGTAGCTAAAATCAAAACTTGAATCGTCATTAACATCTAGTTCCTGAAGAAACATCTCGCATACGAGTGTGAAAGCTCGGACTCCTCTTACAACTTTAAAAATTTTGTGATTTAATTAAGTGGACTGCTCTTACAACGTTAAAAATTAATAACTTTTTATTTATTTGGTGTAATACGAATTATAAAGTGTCTAAATAAATTATTCTAAATTTACCATCTTCATTTGTGTCGCCTCCAGGGGATTGAAATATCATTACGTATTGATACTACGACTAAGTAGTTTACCTTATCACTATATATATATATATATATATATATAACCAATATATATATATATAATAAGGATATATAATATAATATATATATATATAGTATTATATTATATATATATATTATAATTGGTCGAAACGGAGCCGGCTCGAAAATAAGCGAAAAACCGTTTTTAAGGAAAACAAAAAGTTGTTCAACTTATGACTAAGCAGATTGATTACCGATTGTTTAATATATTTGGCACCTCACCATTTTAGTATATATATTTCAATAAATATATATATATATAATATATATATATATATATATATATATATATATATATATATATATATATATATATTATATAATAAATATTATATATATATATATATATAATATATATATATAATATTATATATATATTATACAGGGTTGTCTCAAAAAAAAAATGTACTAACACATTGACTGCTTTGTTTTTTCAGGTGCTAACTACTGTAACAGGGAATGGCAAGAGTATCACTTAGCTTTGAAGAGAAGAAAGGTAGTCCTTAAATGCCTATTGGACACCGGAAACGCCACGAAGTCAAAAGACGTTCAGAAGCGAGTTCGATTAAACCGCCCAAGAACGCACCGGATTCATTGCGCCGCATGAGATAGTAAATGGTGAAGCAGATGGAACCGTTCACAACGTCAACAAGAAACGACGACCACGGACACGGACATCCACCAACCCTGCAAAGGAAAAGCAGGTACAGGAAACCCTCATCCGATTCCCACAGAAATATCTACGACAAACGGCTCGGGAGACACACATATCAAAAGAGATAGCGTGCATCGCATCTTGAAAGGCGTCTCCTGGAAATGCTTACACTCTAAGACTTCTCCATTGCCTCCAATGAAAGACAATCCGTCTCGATGTCTCAATAGGTGTGCGTAATGGTCGTGTTACCTTGGCTAAATGTGGCAGAAGGTGAGGGTTTCCACACAAATTGTCTGAAGCGATGAGGCCACCTTTAAATTAAAAGGCCTCGACTAATCGCCATAATTGTACCTACTGGGGGTCCTGTAAATCCCCATTTTAAAAATATTAAACACTAAAATTTAAACCTACCAGGGGTAACTTTGTGGTGTGGGATTTCAGCATTCAGGATCATTTAGGACCGTTTTTTTTAACTGAGCGGTCGATGGGGACAGCTACCTAACCTTGCTGCAGGAGTCGGTCTGTCCACACATTGACGAGATGTTGGTGATAACGACGTGATTTAACTTCAGCAAGATGGAGCACCTCCCTACTACCATCGCGATGTAAGAAGACACCTCGATGCAGCATTTCCAAACACATGGGTTGACGAAGGGGTAGTATTGAATTCCCTGCGCGTTCCCCATATCTCACGCCAATGAATTTCTTTTTATGGGACCTCAACGACAGAGTTTATCGCTCAAAACAAAGAACGATAAAATGCATTGAAATTGGAAATCGAAAGACAAGTCGCGACATTCCAAATGAAATGTTTCGTGTCGTTTGCGACTCCATTGGTTCGCGTATCAGCTGTGCTGAACAAATGGCGATCATCATTTTGAACAATTGCGAACATGATTCTTTAAAATTAATGCATGTTCTTAAATTCAACCTTTAAACTTGTCACTGATGTCATAAATTAAAAGTTTGTTATAGTTTCAAATTGTAGTACATATTTTGAGGACACCCTCTCTCTCTCTCTCTTCTCTCCTCTTCTCTCTCTTATAATATAATATATATATATATTATTATATATATATAATAATAATATATTTATATATATAATATAATAATATATTATATATATAGTATTTATATATATATAATTTATATATATATATAATATATTATATATATATATAATATATATAATATATATATATATATAATATAATTATATATATATATATAAATATATATCATATATATTTATTCTAAATATATAGTATAATATTATATATATATATATATATATATATATATATATATATATATAAGACGCCCTCGTAGCACAAGGGGTGCTGTGTCGGCACATGAGTTTTGTGTGATATTAGCAACTTCCCAGACTAGTTCGCTGCGGTGCTTCCTTTCTTCCTGCCACCTCTGTTCTGGTTGGAATCTCTTCCATCTTCTGTGTTTCCTACTCAATTAATCTCCCTCACTTAAGCGCCGCGTCTGTGCTCATCTGCGTAATTGCGTTAGTTGAAATTTGTGAGTGTAACAACCCCTCCTGAATAGGCTTCGCACGTTGGACGAATAAGTCTGGTGAAAGTCTCCCTGATATACAATCAACCAAAAAGAAAAAATGAATATATATATATATTGCTCCTATATATAATTATATTATTATATATAATATTATAGGTTTTCTAATTATATATATAGTATATATTATTAACTATAATATATATTGAAAATCTTATATTAAATAGAAAATAATTATAATAAAATTTTAATAAAATTTTTTATGATTTCTTCTTTTAAAAGAAATAAAGAAAAGGTTCATTAAATTCCTGATGCTCGCTAAACTATAAAAATTTTATTGAGTTTTGTTTTATTTTTGCATCATCATCATTTATAAATAATACGTAATTTAATCTTACTAATAATTTAATAATAATAATAATCAATAATAATAATAATAATTAAATAATATATAATAATAATAATAATAATAATAATAATACATATATAATTGAATAATAATAATAATAATAAATAATAATAATAATAATGAATAATAAACTAATAATAATAAAAGAATTCATAATAATAAATATAATAAATAATAATTAATATTATTATTATTATTATGTTATATTATTATTATATTATTATATTATTATTATTATTATTATTATTATATTATCATTATTATCATTATTAATTATTATTAATTTATTATATTATTTATTATTATTATTGATTATTATTATATATATTATTATTATTATTACTTATTTAAAAAAATAAAATCATATTATATCCATTAGTTATATTTATTATTATTAAATACTCTTTCGTCTTTCTATGCTCCAAGGCAGAGAGAAATAGTTTATGGATGGGAAAAAAATACGTATAATAATAATAATAATAATTAATTTAAATTAAAAGTTTAAAATTTTTTAATAATAATAATAATAATAAATAATAATATATAAATAATTAAAATAATTTATTATTTATTATTATTATGTATATATTATTATTTATTCATATTTAGTTCATTCGGCGTTTAGACCTAAATTCCACTCTCATGAATATATATGATATATATATACTATATTATATATTATATATATATTATATATATAATAGTATAGATATTATATATATTATAATTACTAGGTATATATATATATATAATATATATATATTATATATATCATATTATATATTATATATATAGTATATATATATATATATATATAAACAAATAATAAAATAAAATTAATATCATAGAAAAAGATCTAATGAAACATATTTAAGGGAGTCCAATCTTATTTTAAATAAAACAAAATATTCCACTCCAAGATTTAATTTCTTGTGCTATTGATGGCGTCTCCTTCACGATATTGGTAGGTACAGAAGTGTGTTGGCCGAGCACCGGGAATTTTTGCACCGCCAACCGCTCCGCCCACCAGAGTGATGCGCACTGGCAACCGCCCGCACCGCACCAAAAGTCATTTTGTCGCAGCCGCCACAAGCACAGCACTCTATATTTTTCAAAATTGCAACCGCACCGGGATACTGGAATTGTTTAGGCCGCAACCGTCACCGCACAGCACCGTACCCCACCGCACCGCACCGCACTTGGTGTGCGTCGGCCAACCCTAGTACAGAGGGTTTATCACTTATTTAAAAAATGGCATTGCCCAAAGGTATTTTGTATTACATTGCGTGATTCTTCCGCTTTAACATCTGGTGGCGAGCGAGATGAGTGGACGTCTTCATGGGAAGTCTTAACCTTGTAATAAAAACGTTTCAACCTCATAAGGCTAATGCTTTTCAAGATTGTCTTCTTTTTGATAAATTTTGTGGCGATGAAAATGATAAATGGATTTGATCGTCTGTACTAGCATACAGAGGTGCGATCGGTTATGTCTAAAGAGCTAATATTGCCCGTCGGTCTTCCGTCGGTCCTTTTGCGGTAAGATTGTATCAAGGAGAACGGAGATTTGCGAACTAGTTGTGCCATTGAGAACAGGACCATATTTACCTTTCAGATATGTTTGAAAAAACTGAATTCTCTTAATTAGCTGCTGCAAGGACATACTTGTGATTTAATATCTAGCAAAGGATAGCTCATTAATGCATTTCTAGCAAAACTTAAATTGTACACTTCTTAATATCTCACGCCGTGTGTTTGACCAGTTTCCAAACCTTGCTTCAGTTAGCAGTGATGTTAAAAGATAATGATTGTGTGATGTGTATGTTGATCATTTCAAAAAAATTATGAAGACATGAAAGTTCGGTTCAAGGACCTATTAGAGTTGCAGATTCCATTTGAAGTATATGTTGCTGATGTTGAAATGATTTGCAATAAAGAAATCTTGTTAGAATTGCAGCTGATGAGACAGTCCGAAGGCTATTTTTAAAAGGAGGAATCATGAGGTATTGAAAAATAAAGTACAGATATGCATTTAAATATTCTCTTTTATGGAGGAATCTAAATGTATTGTCATTGTTTTCCCATTATCTTATCGAATCTGGCTTTAGTCGTGTAACAAGATGTAACAACAAAAATCGGCAATTGACATTTGATATAGTAAAAAAGGGTAATCTTCGTCTGACTCTCGCAAAATTGGACCCAGATATTAAAATGCTAATATCTCACATCAGTCACAAGGCGATTCTCATTAGTAGAGCCTATTAGTAGGGATCCTATTTAACAGCATTAGGAATAAAGTTATATAAGATTTTTTGAAATAGTATTCTTTTTATTCTTTTTTACTAAATATATGTCATACAAGCTAAAAAATATGTTAAAGTTTTAGCAATTAATAATTTTCAAAAGGTTCTTTCTGCCCCTGAGTGATTCGTTACCTGTATATTATATATATGTATATATATAATATTATATATATAATAAATAAGTATTATATATATATATATATATAATATATATATATATATATATATATATAATATAACGATACTATATATCTATATATATATATATCTATTTATATACTATATTTATAATTATATAGATATATATAATATTAATATTATAATAGTAATATAATATATATATATATACACTATATATTATATATGTATAAGCTATATATATATATATATATAAATATATATTTATATATTATATATATTAATATAAATTAAATATACTATATTAATATATATAAATATATATAATATATAGTATATATCATATATAAGATATATATATATATTATATAACTATATATTTCTAGTATATATATATATTATATATATATAATATATATGATATTATATAATATATATATATATATAATATATAGTATTAAAAGATTCCAATTTTCTTACTTAAAAATAAACTTATGTAAAATTTTTGAAATGTGTGATGGTGTAGGATACATAATGTTCTCCATGTTCTGGTGAGTTTATATCGTTGATCTCTTATCTTCGAACACTGTTACCGCTTCTGAAAAATAGTCTCTCAGAATAACACTGATGAGAGGCAGGGCAGGCAAAGCATTCTTTTGGCTACCAATTTAATATTAGGGTATTTTCTTGATGTTGCTTCCACCAGTTCAAACCTCTTCTTCAGAGGCTTTTGAAGAAACCGGTTTTTTTACATTTAAATAATTTTATATCTCCATTATTTAAATAACACCTGAGGATTTTTTCTGCGTTTTCCTTTTTTTCCCCCATTTCTTTTCTTTGTTTTCTCCATCTTTCAAAAAATCATTAATTAACCTTAAAAAATATGAGCAAGGACACTTTAATCTGAATGCTGATAAGAAGTAGAGGGCTGTTGGGGTCCGAGATTCTAAGTGGAGAGGAAATTGTTCGCATGATGAATTCTCTCAAGACGAGAATGCTAAGTCGGATCATCTGTCCTAAACATAAATAAGCGAAGCCTTTATTCTTCGCATAACAATTTCCTTATTCCTTACTTTGAATGTTTAAGGAATTAATTAATGTTTTATATCGAGGCCGTCATACGATATGTACCTAACAACATAAAACCATATTGTGAATATATCAAACGCCCACCTTTGTAATGCCACTGTTGTTCAAAAAACCGTTTTCTAAAGCTCACATATTCCCAGCTTCTTTCATTGTTTTTACGCCGGCAATTCGCATGCCCAATATTAGCGTAAATTATAGTTTTTAAAGCTCTAACCGTGAGCCAACAAACAGATTAAAAGTATGGGACTCGGATTTACTTACTGAAGTTGTTATAAAAAAAAACGGTTGCAAAAGCAATTAAAACCTTTTTCAAGTAGTTGCCATTCAATAGCACTTAAGACAGGTATATCAAAGTGGTTGGCAATATAAAGTTGCAAGGCCCTCTTAAGCTTTTCAATGTGTTCCAACATTAAATACGTAATGTTCCACTGAGTTTGGACATCTTGAATTGGTAGTAAAGGCGCAGAAAGTTTTGGATCTATTTCTCTTTGCAATCGTTTGAGTTCATTACAAGTTACAAGTTACAACCAAAGCTAGAATGATTAAAATGTTTGTATATATTCTTCATTTTGTAATTACATCAGAAACAAATCTTTGAGAGAAAACAGCGTCTTTTATTACTAGCTGAATCATATGAATAAAGCAAGAAAGACTTCAAAATCCTCGTTAAAACTTTATTCCTAATTTCATGATTATAAGCAGTAATCCTAAGGATATAAATTCACTTTATCTAGACTTATATTCTCATTCCCGACGGTAATCCTGGTTGTTACCTTGCTGAACGCATAACTTTACACCGGTGTGATATCCTAGGAAATTTTATTCAGTTATCAATACATGACAGTCTATTTCTAATTACATCAGTTAAACCAGGTGAGCAGTTAACTTTATAACGATACTGAGTTGAGAATTCGTTGTCCTAATATTCTGTTTACAATGATATTACTTTTAAGCTGAAGATAGTTTATCTTTATTTTATTACCTTTATTTTCTTTCATAGTAATCTTGGTAAACATCGTTTCTGTGCCAAATATTTTCGACTTTGGTATAGATATTTTGGGCTCCAAAACTATAGCCATCAACTCTTTATAAACTCTCTGATGCCTTCATTATTTTGAAAATGAATAGTGTTATCTTAAGGCGTATCATATTCAAAATTGTTCTGATGCTACAGCCTTTTGAACGGTGAATCGTTAATATCCGCAGAACTTAGCTGAAAAACTTTCCTCAAAATATCCGACGTGTTCCTCGAGTGCGTGCCAATTTTCTTTCTTTTTCGGAGTAGGAATTCAGAACGGGATGAATCATCTATATCATTTTAATAGCTTCACTTGATAAGATTTGGCGATATTGGTAGAATTTTCTAAATGTTAATAAGCTTTCATTAATGGTTTTATGCAAGGAGTAACTGAATGCATTTTGGTTAGGTTTTTCCTCTACTGTGTATTATTTTTTTATTTACATAAAGTAATTATCATACAGCACAAGTTATTTTATTCAGTTTCACAGATTACGATGGAAATGTTTGGCCATATAAAAAGAAAGATCTGATAATAATAAGAGATGTCTGAAGAGAGAGATTTTGCTGATTATAAATAAGAATGTATATAAATTATATTTATAATTATATATTTATTACTATAGCGCCCTATTACTAATAACGCATAGAGCACGACTTATATGAAATGTGTGATGCCTAAGCAGTGAGAGTTGAGGTATAGCTTAGATATAATGTAGTATTTATAATATATCATATATACTGATGATAGTTATCTTTCCGATAAATCTTATCAGTGGTCTAGGCTACTAATTATATCATCGAGCAAGATTACTACGGTAGGACACGGCGAACGCAGAGGTCGTATCAACAAAAAATATTATTCGTCACGTCCATGAGAACTGTAGAGAGTTTTTTTTTTTTTTAGGTCAGTAAGAGAGATTTGAACTTTGAAAGCCATTTCACTACATTTTAATAAAAAATAAGTAAATTTCTAAATCAATTTAACATATTAAAAAATAGTATTTTCAAAAGTTATCCAAAGAATGAACACGATAATCCATAGAAAAAGGATTCATGTATCGATATATTTCATATCGATATATTCATTTATTTCGATAGACGCCGTTCAAAAAGTAAAGTTTCAGCTTCAAAAATTGACAACAAAAAGTTATTTTATATTTTAATTTCACACTTTAAAAATGTTTATATTTATTTAAACTTCGTTTCATATACAATACATTCATAGAAACACACGACAGCTACATATTAAAATTATACATATATTTCTATTTATTATCGTATAACGCCGCTATAAAAGTAGTTCCACTTCAAAATTTGTCAAAATCAATTTTCGGTCAAACTTATTCACAATTAGAAAATGTTATATTTTATTTCAACTTTCTGTTTCATATACAATACATTAACTAATTTTGTAGTATTAAGTTGTCTCCATTAATTATTAAGTAATATATTAATATATTATTACTATATGATACCAACAATAGTATATCGTTATATATTATTCTATATAATAATAGTAGTAATAATATTACTTTATATATATAGATATTATTTGTATTATATTATATCTATATTAATTAATATATAACTAGCTGGAAAAAAGTCCCTTACTATTAATATATATATATATTATTCAGCCTCTAGATTAGGCGAGCGCACAAGGTATAAAAACTACGATAGCACACTTAAATTGGAATTACATTTATGGAAAGATTTACGAGCATAAAATTTTTAGTCAGTAACATAAAGATAAATTAAAAAATGGAAGAGTAAAGAGATAAAAAGAATTAAATAATTTTTTTTAGGATATGTACCGATTAAGTTTATTACATCAACAACGTGCCAGAAATATTACTAATTTAATAGTATATATATCATTATGTATATATAGTATATACATATAAGTATTATATATATTTATTATAATATTATATTTATAATATATATTATATTATATTATATCATATATAATATATACTAATAGCATATATATAAGTAATTGTATAATATGAAAATTTCCCATTAGTAATCAGATTCAATGAACTTTCTAACACATAATTCGTAGGTGCCAAATTCGAAATTTTCAGACGCACGATTGAATTTGAAAATATTAGTAAATTAATTAATAGTTTATTTATGTGTGTTATTTATTTTTTTTATTTATTTATTCTATTGTCTTTCTATAATATATTGAATTTGCTCCTAAGCTCCAAAATATGCATTCCTCTTATACTAGTCCCTGTAGCTATCGTAGTTTTAACAATATGGCGTTGCCTAATCTGTGAATAAAATATAAATGAATATCGTATAATATATAATATATATATATATATAGGTTATATATAATATATAAAACCTTACATAGATATATATTATATATAATTTATTTTATATATATATTATTATAGTATATAGATAATATATGCTTTTTATTATTATGTATCGTGGGGACAAATGTTATAAATATTATTAATTATTATTTATTATATAAATTAGTATTATTATTATTATTAATTATTATTTTTTATTCATTTATTTATTATTATTTATTATTACATTATTATTATTATTTTTATATTAAATTAATTATTTATTATTATTAGTATTATTATATTATAAGGTATTATTATTATTATTATTATTATTTATTTATTATTATTATTTAGGATTAGGCCCATGTTGGTGGTAATAATTGCCTAATTTCCTAACAATAAAAACAATAATTGAATAATAATAATAATAAAATTTAATAATAATAAAATAATAATTAAATAATAATTAAAATAAAATAATAATTATATTAATAATAATAATAATAATAATAAATAATAATAATTAATAAATAATAATAATTATGTAAAATAATAATAATAATAATAATTAACTAATAATATATATAATAATAAAATAATAATAAAATACATAATAATAATAAATAATTAAAGTAATAATAATAATTTATGCAAAAATCTTCACTTAAAATTAAATTAAATAGAAACAAAAAAAAAGAAATAGTTAGAAAACTTTTTTTAACACACTACTTTAGATACATACTATTTTTAATTATTAGCGTAGGTGTCCTAAAAACAATTCTCCAAAAAATTGACTCAAACATTTTTCTCGAAATTAGAGAACATTTCTAGGACACAAATCAGTTTGTCGCAGGAGTACATAAAAATAACTTTAAAAAAAACTTTACTTTATATAATTATATCATTATATTTATTTATATTATACTATATAAAATTTAATTTATTACTATATTAAAATATTATGAGTATTATTTATATTAATATTAATATATATATTATATATTATTATATATATATATAATTATTATTATTATATTAATTGATTATATTAAATATTATATTATATATATATATTAATTAATATTATATATATTATATTATATATTAGGATCATGTAGGCCCATATTATTATAATTAAATATTATATATAGATATTGATAAATTATATTATATATATATATATATTCATCTATTATAATAAATTATTAGTCTGATCATCTATCGAACTAACCTCGGATTTCTCTCTCCTTTCTCTCCACTTATTTTATTATGGTGGGTATCGTATTATTATTATTATATTTGATATAGATTATTAATTATTTATTCATTTTATATAATTATTTTATGTTATTATTATTATATTATATTATATATTTAATACAGTTTTAGCGTTATTTCAACCTCATTAGTGCGAATCGCTTCGCGGCTACTTTTGTCCGTAGTCTCGCTCGGTCGCGCCGTTGAATAGTAATTGTGTGAAAAGGTGCCTGATTTACTAACATTAAATTGTGAGGTAATCATACTATAAGCTGGATTTGGACGATTTGATGGATTTCCAACCTTGAAATAGATTGCATAAAATAGGTATAAACGCCGAAATCGGGGCTTCTTGTAAGGAACCACTTTTACTAACCGGTTTATTTTACGCTTATCCTTAAAATGTATTTTAATCACCAGAGATCATAAATTCCAGTCTCTCGTGGAGAACGATGCCAGCCCGACGCAGCAGAACTCAGCGACGTACACAGTGCGTGATAACTGGCGGGGGCTACGAGTGAGGCGAACCGGTGCGGCGTCGCGCTGTACAAGTTCACGAGGCGAGAGAGAAAGGCGACTATATTTATATGGGTCACGCCAGGACGCGACGGATAGAGGGCCGGAGGCTCGGCTCCGCAGAAACGCGCGCAGAGGCTATATAGGAGTGAGGAACGCATTGCCATGCTAGCTCCCCGGTGATCGACGCCGCAGTATTATTATTATTATTATTATTACTGATCTTTATTTCAGTATATTGTCATGGGGGGAACATTGCTAAATTTATTGCATTATTGTTAATCTGTTATACTATTATCTATCTTGCATGTATTACGGTTAGTAATTATATTAATGTATTATTATGATATTACTTATAACGAACGAAATTAAATTTAATTGTTACATTAAAACTTAAATTCTAAATTAAGATTAAATTAAATTAGAATTTAAAATTAAAATAAAAATTAAAATTAAAATAAATATAAAAAAAAGTATTAAAATAAAAATAATATTGATGATAAATAATATAAATTTTTAATATTAAATATTAAATGTTTTTATATACATGACTGATTTCTTAGAAGCATAGAATCGCTACCAGGTCTCCTAGGCTTCCCGCTGCAACTCATCTTCCCTCTGGTCATCAGACATCTTTAGTCTGGCCTCACATGATATAATTATTTTAATATCGAGAAACCATTCTTAAACTATTCCCCCGATTTAATGCAAGGTTTCTAGTTAATATCGCAAATTGTTCAGGGGATATTTATTTATGATTATATGGTACCCTGCCGATATTGTTGTTGATATGATGTAATTTGACATATGATATACAACTTCTCAAACGTTCTTCTGCATTATAAAGTCAGCTATTAGAAACAAAAATAACATCACAGTGACTAAGGTATTTATCATAATATTAAATACATTTCAATACATTTATCCTTAGTAACAGTTCTCTTTTGTATATTTTCGGTAGGTTATTTCATGAAGAAGGGTGTTTGAAGAATGATCTAGGATGACATAGTCAAACCACCATTCTCACAACATGTATGTCATCGGGTCTCAATATATCAAAATAATATCCCTTGAAAATTGCTGAGAATATTCTAGTAAGCATTCTTAATAATCAGGTGGGATGATGGCAACTCTATTGAATTGTTCTTCAGGTAGTTAAATAAGAACATTCTTCTCTCCTGGGCATGTTTTCTTGTTGAGTGAATTAGAATTATATTCATTAACGAATCCTTTACAGCACTCATCTTCAGAGTCACTTTCTTGGTCCTTTCCTCTTCTATATTCAGGAGTGATTCTCATTTCGAAAAGAGAATCATACTATTGACCACTATTTTTGTATCGGTCTTTACTTCTATGAGTATCATCTATGGATATTATATCTATATATGAATATACCTAATACTGACTTATATACTATAGTTATTAGTGTATATATATTATGAAAGATATATTTATCTATACTAATATATATATATATTATATATCTAAGGGTAGTAATTATATTACTATATATATATGTATTACTTATAATATTATTATTTACTAAATATTATATTTAAATATTAATATTATATATATAGCTAATATCTAGATATATATATATTATAATATATATATTATTATACTATATGTAATATATTATATGTTCATATATAAATATAATTAATAATATATATATATAATTATTATAATATTTTATATTAATATATATTATATTAATAAATATTAATTATATATGATATATAGTGATATCACGAATGTGAATTTTTGACATCTTTGTAGGATGACGGAATATCCAAGATGATCGGAACACTATTTATACTAAAATTATATATATATAGTATGTAATTTATATATATTATATATATTAAATATTTAATATATAGATATATATATATATAATATATATATAATATATTATTAATTAAATTAATATAATATATATATATATATGCTATATATTTAATTATATATTATATAATTTATATATATACATTATAGTCATGTATATATATATATGTAATAATTAATATAATAATATGTTTAAATAGTTATTTAATATAATAATATATTATATATATAATAGTATATATATATTATATATATATAATAAATATATATATATTATTAAAGATGGAGAAGATAGAGAGTAGAGGATAAATTTAATATATATAATATAGAGATATTAATTTCAATCTAATATAGACTAAATTCTAAATTTAAATATATAGTGAGAGAAGTGAAGTAATAGGAAGCCTATGAAGAGTTCGTATTGAGATAAAATTATATAATAATATATATATTATTATATATATATTTATATATATGTATATTATTTTTAATAATATTATTTAATAATATATTATTATTTTATAAAAATTATATATATTTATATATATTAATAAATATATATATTTACAAAATCTACATTTTGTCGTTTTATGGCATCAGATAAATCAGCGAAATTAATAGACGTTTATCACCGAAAATGTAGCATGGAATTTAAGATAAGAAAGCGTATAAAGATGCAAATTGAGTAGTATAGTTACACTTAGGAGAACCCATATATCAAATGACTCTCTTTATGAAAAGACGCTACCACGTGGAATTGATCTTATACCTCATGATGGATTGATGATTATCATAAATGAGATAACTCAAACTAATAAGTTATGAAAAACATAATTATTTTTCATATATTATTATAAGATACTATTAATGAATACACAGTTTTCTTAAGTGATTTACAACTGTTTGATCACCAATTCACAAATATATTGTTAATATCTATCCTTAATGGTAATAAATATTAGTGATATCTTATTTTTTAGGCATGAAGCTGATGGTAAGCAGAGGAGACGGCAAAGAGGAGAGATATTCCGGATTAATATATATACTTGTCACCTAATAATGTCATGTTATATAACATCGCGACAAGTTATATATATTCGCGTCACAAACCGTGAAGCATAATCTAATCTATATTTTTTGCCTTCGAAACGAGATATCTATACTGTTTTAAAAACTTGCATTACCTGTATAATCAATTTTATTACTAGTATATTATTCTAACTATTTTTATACTTATATAAATTATATATGAAGTCGAGTCTCAGTAATAATATATATCTACATCATAAAGTACAAAAGTACTCATAAACAACATTATATAGAATACAGAGGAAATAAATGCAGTTACTTATCAGCAAAATGTAAAAAACATATCGTAGAGAATTTGCGACACACACACGCATACAAGCTCTCGCTCCCTTGCCTGAAACACCGGAGGTATATGATAAAATATAGATGGATTACTGAACTCAAGAAAACGGATTCGATCCCATTATGAGTGATATGGTCCTCTCTTGTACAACGATGCGCTATAAAAATCTATTCTCTATATCTTAGATTAATTTATATCTACGTATATAGCGCGTAACGGAACATATTTTATTAATATTAAAAACTTATCGTCTTGCTCACATTCATCACGGTAAAAAACTTCAATGATATATTACGCGACTAAAATTTATACAAGAGGAGATTTTAATGAACTTCATAATTACCATACAAAACTCGGTGAATAATCAGTTGTTTTATTAAACTATTAGAAAAAGATAAGTCGTGTTCCAGATTATATACACTATGGATATATAACATAAATTCATTTCTTTTCTTGAGCCCTAACTGTTCACTACATAAAAATTTAATATTTGAATGGTAGTATGCAAAATAATAGTAAAATTAGTGATTATATTAATATAAAGTAAGAGATATGTCTTAAAAGATATAGTATCATCGCGTGTATATTCTAACACATTTTAATTCTAGATTAGTCATTACATCGAAATGGCAAATCTGTTTTTCGAATATATAACTTTATTTGTCTCTTGCGATAATGCTGTCCAAAGATAGGCAGTCTCTCTGTGCTCGTCCAGTACACACGATATCGAAATTTAGCACAAGTAATTAATTTTATTCACCATATTTATTGTATATTTTTAGTATATTTTAATCTTAATATAATATCAAATAATATAATATCTATACTATTTAATATAATATAATTTATATTTTTTATGTGGAACCTCATATACAATTACTGACTAATAGTGTGTATTAATTACATTCCATGGCTTATTTTATATAAAATAAGCAATTATTAATAAAGGCTACGATCAAAGCTCACGAGCTGGAGAAAGCTAAGACATAAGATGAATCTCCGGCCGGAGACTGAGATAGCTAAAGTGAGCGTGATATCGACTCGGTGTCATAATTTCTCATAATTTTAATATTTAATTTATATATAAATTTATACAAAAAATAATACAAACGACTCAAAATAAAAAATTAAAAAATTATTTATAAATAAAGAATATAAAAAATCAATAAATTACTAATATATTAGATACTATATAATTATATATAAATTATAATATTATATATAGTTACTAATAATATAGCTCACAACATTGAGGTCAATATTATTTCAGATCGATCTCTTAATTATAATTATATTAATAATTAATAACAGCTATTTCTGACTCTGAATAACTACAATTCTTGAGTTTAGTGAGAGAGTTACTCAATGTGAATATTTTCACATAGAAGTAACGTTCTTTTGTAAATTTTGCTTACTATTATATCATAAACATTCATGAGCACTATACTCATATTACAACATAAACCTTATAATGCGAGATTAGATTATCCAAAACTTGTTCTCAGGTATACGTATATGTAAGTTAGAAATTGAAATATCGTTAATATTTATAATTTCTCATTTAATATAATATTTATATAATAATTTTTTAAATCTTATTTATTTAATACGTAAATTAATTAAAAAATTAATTTATTATATTTCAAATGTTATATTAATAATATATATTTATATATTTTATGTATTATATATATAATATTATATATTATATTATATATGCATTAATTATTCAAACGTTTTAATAATAATGATTGTCTGTTTGTCAATTTCGAA
Source organism: Trachelipus rathkii (assembly GCA_015478945.1). Classification (NCBI taxonomy): domain Eukaryota; kingdom Metazoa; phylum Arthropoda; class Malacostraca; order Isopoda; family Trachelipodidae; genus Trachelipus; species Trachelipus rathkii. The sequence continues at coordinate 63,159 of JABUQX010043171.1, forward strand.
CATATATTACAAAGGCAAACTTTGTATTTTGTTGACTAGTTTGTTTGTGAGGTAATTTGTTTTAAGTTTGTTTCATTAAAGTTTTTATTAATCAACTTTGATAATATGGTGACAAACAGTAAAATAGAACTGAAAGAAACCCATTATATTCTTTCTTCCCAAATTTAAGGAGGTAAACCGTTCCAATACCTCTCTTCCGTTGAGCGTTCCATTAAGATATATATAATTATATATATTATATAATACTATTTATATAGTATTATTATATATATAATAATATAATAGAATATATATATTATTAATATATTAATATTTATTAATATAATATAATAAGTTATAATATACTCATTATTATTATATTATAATATATCTTTAGTTATATCTATATATATTAATTATACTATATAGTATATATATTTCTCCTTTTAGTTTATATCAGTCTTCTTTTAATATTATTGACTTTCTTATTACTATTATGAATAAAATAAACATATTAATTAATTAATGCTAGGCTGTAGTTTTGAGTGGTGAACAAAATAAAGTTTGACATGCCCGATGTTAAAGCTTTCAGAAGAGAAATAGAATTTGTGGGGTGTTGGGAAGGTTTCCTTTTTTATGGAAGGGGTTATGAGGAGGGATTCTAAGTGTCACAGAAGAAAAATAATTCATTTATATGATTAAGAAAAAATTTTGAATATAATGAACAGATATACATAGGAGAACTATAGGAATCAGCAAGATAATTTTTTTTTTAAATTAATTAATAGAAAAGTAATAGTTTTATGCTATGGGTATAAATTAACTATAAATATTATACTATTATATTAGTATATTATATAAATATTTATTATAACTTTATGATTTATTATTATATAGTATTTATATATTTTATATTATAATCTTTATTTATATTATTATTTATATATTATATATATATTATTATATATTATTATTATTATATAAATAATAATATATTAATTATATGGTTTGATATATATATGATGTGTATTGGTAGGCAATTATATTATAATATAAGTACATATATGTAATCATCTATTAGTTGAAAATTATCAAATTATTATATAATATAATAATTTCTGTAGTATATGTTATGTTAATATAGCATGTATATAATTACAGAAAGTAGTTTTTTTTATTATTTAGATATATAAATACGTGATTATTCTTTACATTAATATGTATATTTTTTAGTTATATATATTATATATATTAGTTTATATATTATATATATATATAATATATTATATATAATTTAATATATATATATATTATATATATTAATATATTATATTAAATATATATATATTATATATATATATAGTTGAACAGTACCTCTTATTTAACTTCTTCATTCTTAAATGCTCATGGCACCCTTCATGTCAATGCTATCTTATTTTATTTCCCTTCGCTAGCATAGAAAAAAGTGAGAAATAAACCGAAACTAATAGGGATGAAAACCTGATTTAAGGAAACGCTTAGTACAGTCTAGGAGAGCTGTTGCATAAAATTCCAAAATATTGATTAACTATATGATCCTGTGAAATATAGAGCGAATAGGGGTGCGGCATGCCACGAAATTGATGGCCAATATATTAGATATGCATAGACAAATTAAATTGAAGGAAAGTATTTTTAATTTTTTTTTATTATCATTGAAGTTTAAATAAGACTCAAAAACTTTTTAATGGGTAATTAATTGCATCAATTTTGCAGAGTTATGACAAAAAATTCCATTAAAAGATGGGAAGAATGTTAAGTCAGGAAAAATAAAGTAAGGTATATTAACAGAACATCGA
>JABUQX010043172.1:0-17500 GCA_015478945.1 Trachelipus rathkii
ATGATCCGAAGACAAGAAATTGCCTGGGAGTTCAAAGAAGGAAAATATGCCGAAAATTAAAGGTTGCCTTGTTGTTTGGGCGTATACTTTGGTTAAGGATCAGAATCAGAAACGCAGGAGACATACGGTATTCTGGATTTAGTAATTTGTCGTGTGATTAAAGACCGTAAGTTACTTAATCAATTTATGCTTTACTCATTCGTAGGAACAATTTAGCTATCGTGTTTGAGGCTGTGCCGGATGAGTAAGTTTTGGCTACAGAGTAGCTTGTGAATTATAAGGTGTTATAAACGGTAAATTGAACACGAACATAATTCCAACGTAGTTGCATAATAGGTACCTAAGTTTGAGGTTTTCTTATTTGACTCCATTTATCTTATGACTTTTAAATAGTAGTTCTAGTAATTGAGTTAGTCAACTGATTATTTATTGAATATTGAGTATGTATTTTTCGTAAGTAATAAATTTAAACAATCTTTTGTAGAGATAAACTTTACGCATCTGAGACATTCGCCATTGTCTTGGGACGTGGTCCTTCTTCCCTTTCCCGCTCAAGTAGTGACTAGTGGATATCGTACTTCGAGTTCCAGCCTCAGCATCGCAATCCTAGCATTATTTCTACTCTTGGATATTTCATTGCCCAGTGGGTTTGCTTCAGTACTTGTTCGAGAGGAGTTGAATATGCCACCTGCGGCTCTGGCCTGTAACTCCCGATTGTTCAGTTCTGAACAATCTAAGAGCATGTGAAATTGCGAGAGTTCTCCTCACTAGCAATGGTATCCTCTCTACCAATGTTGATCTTGCGCACTCGAAGCTCCCTCGGGCCGTGCTCTTGGTTCTATCTGGTCGATTAGTTGATCGTTGCCTATGTCGACAATGTTTGCTCGGCTATATCTGATAAATGAGCAAGTTTGCACGATCTCGTAATATGTATTGCTCCGATAATCAGTGAACGTAAGGCATCCACGGAGGTTTCACAGAAACTATTCTAAGCCACGTGCAGCACAATGATCTAACACAGGGAAATTCACTTTCATACCAATCCCAGGCATATCCCAACGTCCCTATGTTATAGTGTACTGTATTATCGACGGTCGGCCTACTTGTTATACGGGTATCCAGAACTCCAGCTGGTCAAGAATCCGAAGGCTTAGGAGTTGTACTCTTGAAACTAATATAAAATACAAATATAGGGACAATGAAACGAAAAATCGAGACAAAGACGGGTTATACTTCTTTACAATCTTGTTAATCGTAAATTTACAAGAAATTATAGTAATCTGGAATGATCCCTTCTGTTTCTTGTACGCGACCGCCTCAAACAAATGCATACAATTCCTTGGTTTGAAGTACGGCTAGCGAAAGTAATCACCGGTCTCGTTTTCAACAATCGCTACTCAAGGATTATTTGAAAGAGAGAAAGTAATGATAGAGTTAAAACAGAAAGTTTTAGAATTAATAACCTCCATCTAATACATCATCCAAGTTAGCTTTCTCCATCCGAAAATGGTCATATACTTAATCAGGCAGTTTCTTGTTTTCTTCCTCGAGAACCATCGCCGTAAACAATTTTTTCAGAAAGCCAATATTTTTTGTCGTGCTCTGAACCTCTCATCGGAGCGTCCAAACAGGTGATCACATAGTGATGTCTTAATGGAATGTTGTTCGAAAATGGAACCTATCCTCAGGATGAATGTTTACTGTGTCATGAGTAGAATTGCTGTGCCAATGATAAAGAAAATCATCTGTTTCTTTCTTAAGTGAACAACACAAACTCCGTCAGTCATTCAGTCATCAACATTAGAAATGTTAACAACAAGAGTCAAGCGAGTTCTCCTCAAAATATAGATCAATTGCGGCACACACTTTCATCATTCGACCATGGCTCAGTAAGAACTTAATAAAATATAGGCCAGAATTAAAGTTCGCTAACTTTCAGGCAATATTAGTGACGTTACTGCTAATTATTTTAAAGGTTGCACAGAACTTAATGAATCTCTCTGCCCAGTAGGGCTCCGCTCCTGATATTAGAAAAAATGTCTTCCCACCCATGACAATTCTATTTCACACCAATTTATATCATTGTAGCTCCCAACTCTTTGAAGATATTCATTGTGATAACAGTGAACACTTCTTTGTCATTCTCTCGAATAAACTGAAGAGAAGTCAATTAATTCCTCGACAAGAACAGTCAGGAAATAAAAATGAATGAGAGAGACGTATAATTGAGCACTTTTCTCTCCTTCTAAATTTATGGCTCGGTTACAATTGTTATTTGTACCATTAATGATTGGACAATGAACATCGTTAATGGAAAACTATTTGTTTACCTATCACTCGTTAATTTTGATAAACCTTGGAATAGAAATATCAGACGTGCTAAGCGTGTTTGTACTAACGCTAAGTGATCCTACATCGTTTAAATTTTCTTGCTCCAAAAAATAACTATTGTAAACCTGCCTTTCCTACTACTTATTCGCTTCTGAATGGATCTGTAGCCATTACACCACCGATTGTATCTATATATAATATAATTAATATATAGATAATATATATATAAATATTATATACATATATATATATATATATTAATACTTATATATATATATATTATATATATATATATATATAATTATATAGTATATATAAATCCATATATATATATATATATAATAATCTATATATATATAATATAAATTATGATATTTATAAATATAAAATATTATATTATATAATATATATATATATATAATAGTATATATATATATATATATATATATACAATAATTTTCTTTCTTTCTTTCTTATCTTTCGCTGTTTCCAGAAGTGTATGATAGCGACCAATAATGAGCATCGAAAAGAAATAGCAGTAGGAAGAGTATAAACAAATGCGAAAAGAAAGCCAGCCTAACCGCCCCCTCTGGTACCAATTAATTAGTGAAAACTCGTCAACAGACAGAAAATCCACCCTAGACGGGACCGCGACGGACCGACCCTCACTATGGTAGTTCGTCAATGTAAGGGTTCATCTTGGCCAGGTGCCAGCACCATGCCCCGCATCAAAACCCGCCCCACATTTCTCCTCCTATCATGCACCTTTATCTCGCTCTGCCAAAACTCAACCTTTTCTCCTTCAAACCTTCGTTTCAGCCGACTAAGTCACTTTCTCTTCGGTCTTCCAGCCGCATTCGGTTTTCCCAACACACTCACTCACTGTACAGTCCGCTTAACGCAAACCGACTACCATTCTTCCTTTCCCACATGACCAAACCATCTCAATACATACTACTTTCATTTATTCTCTCATTACCCCTTTCTTCCGACCTACCATCCTCTCAAGTACGTTTCATTCCTCATTTTATAAATTCTTTTCACACCTAGCAATGCCCCTCAAGATTGTCCATCTGAACACATTGAACTTTGATCTATACTTCTTATTCCAGATCATAGTCTCACTACCATACAAAACACAGGTAACCAACTAATACCCTCATGTAATGACTCTAAAGCAGCACCAAAGACTTAGTACCCTTTACATCACGACAACGATTTTAATTGCACCAGCCACCTTCTAGCCATTCACAACTTTCCTACTTACAGCTCGCTCAGCCGTTCCCTTCTCTATGCCAATCACACTACCTAAATATTAACTCAGACACTTGCTCCGCTGCTCACCCATCTAAACATAATTCAATCACTGGACAGTCTTCATTCACAACCATCACTTACTCTTATCTACGTTTACTTCAAACCCCTCCTTTTATCATTACCCTGTCCAAATCTCTCTAACCTAAATCCTCCTCAAACTCTCTTCAGTATTCGCCACAAACAGAACCAACATCATCCGCATATAAGTAAGGTAGGCACATCCCTCCACTCATTTCCATTCTCCATCATTCCTAACACCATTTCTTGGCTCCCCACCTCTAATTCTTTTCATAACCCCATCCATAGACAAAATTAATAACCAAGGAGACATAACACACCCTGTCTCACTCCGCTATTAATCCTAAAACCAATCACCATTGACACACACCATTTATTCTACACACGCTTCACGTATCTGTGGGTCGTTATTACATCACGTCTTTAGGATTTGTTCCATTTCAGAAGCCTACCATCTAAACAACCATATATCACTAAATACGCTGCTAGATACAAGCTCCCATATACTCTATCATTCCCGTTGTAAATCCATAAAACCTAAATAGAATTTATTCTTCTTCTCCTTCACTTTCTTTTCAATCATTGTTTCAATGTAAAGAGTTTGATATCCACGACATACTCTACATCCTAAACCGCACCTTGTTCCTTCCACCAACGTCCCATCAGGTCACTCGACGCACTCTTTCGCCCAAAAATCAGCATATACCTTCCCTACAACACTCAAATAAACTTTATTCCCACTATAGATTTCTCAGCAGTTCTCCTTTTCTCCTTAGAACCTTATATTAAGGGTACTATTACCGCTCTCCCCCAATCCCTTGTGGAACTATACCCTCCATAAACCTTTTATTACACAACTTCCAAATCCACAATCACCATCTCGCCTTCCGCTCTTGATCAAATTTCACCAGTAATTCCATCTAAGCCTGCAGATTTACCATTCTTCAAGACCTACTCACTCAAACCCATTACCTCCTCTTACTAATAACCTCATCCCCAAAAGACCTATTCCTTCTTGCACCACAAAACCCACAAACATTCACTAACACCTCATCATTACTGTTATATTGTGCAGATTTTCGACGTGTTCTTTCCACACTTCCCCTCACATCCATTTCATCAGTTACAATATGCACCATCCCTATTCATTATTCTAAGCAGATTCCCCCTTATCTCAATTCTTTAACCCTTTCGCGCTTCCTTCCAAAGAGCTTCCTATTTCCTTGTAATTCCTCTCATTCATCTCCTTCCAGACTGTTCATTTACCTCTTGTTTTCTCCTAAGTATGCACCTTTTAGTATTTCTTTTTTCCTCCTATATAATTCCAAGCATCTTTTCTTTTGAAACTTCATCATTTGCTTTTAGTACATTCAAACCTACGCTTCTTTTTATACCTTAACCGCTTCAATCACCCTTCATTCCACATTCACTGTTACATTCATCATACTTCTACTTTAGCACACATTCCACATCATCTTCCTTTGCAGCTACTGTAACACATTGCTTCTTCCATTTGCTCCCCAGATTTGTCCAGAATCAAGTCGTTTCATCCTTCAAGCTACGATTTACTGCGAGCGTTCTTACATACTCTATCCTTATTGTCTTTGTTCAACTTAACCTTCTCACTCCTTAATTTTACCTACTGTTCCTTCGTACAACCTTCCTCTCCATCTCAAGCCCCCCTACTTAATTTTACATAGAACATATAATGACCGATAATCCACCCATCCTGAAACCCCTCACTGGATTTAACAGTCCAATTCACATACTTCAACACTCCCTTCTCAACAACTACAAAATCAATCATACTTTTCACTGTCAATACCATCTCTACCTACACCAACTCTAGTATACTTATGGATACTCTTTGTTTAAAGAAAGTATAATTACACAACACACATAGGCCCTCTCTCTTCAAGAAATCAATCTACCTTTCCTAACCTATTGCCTCATGTTTCCCCAGCCCACCCATCAAACCACTGTTATACCATATCATTCCCTTTTTTTATCACCCTATCCAAGCCATTCAGGTCCCCCAATCACTTATCAATCTGAGCTCCTACTCACCCCATCTCAGAGCATCATTCAGATTGAATCTCCAAAAAATCGACTCCTCTTCAAACCGTTTCCCCTCAGATGACCATACCGTCACAACCACACATACTTGACCTTTTCAAACTTGAAATTTAACTAGCCATTAGAATTCTAGGACTCCACAACACAAAGTCTACCATAGCTTTGTGCCACAGGTCACTCATCAAAATGGCAACTCCTTCTCTCCTCTCTCATTGCATTTCCACACAACATGCAAAACATCACATTTCACACACATCCACTTATTTTCACCGTTTTCCTTTCATCTTTGTTTCAAGTCACAGGGACAAAATCAAATTTGCCCTGTCTCCCAAATGACATCCTCACCTCTCTCCTCCTTCTCCTCAACATTATTCCTCTGAACATTCCTATGTACAACCATAACGATTCATTACAATTTCGCCGAAAAGTTAGAAAGTGGCCGTTTTACGGCGATCACGCTCATCTCCCGAGGCGTGCATCAGCCAATTCCTAGCAAGGTAGAATAGGGTGGTAGTGGGGCAGCCAAACCCCGAACTACCAACCTGTCCCTTAGTCGAACTTCTACAAAACACGAGGCACATACGATGTGGCCAATTCTTTCTCCCCCACACCCAGGGATATGAGTAGTAGGGATGTCTGTAGGTGTTATCTAGAGAGGGGGTGTGTACTTTAAATCGATGTGTATATGCAATATGTGGAAAATGGTGGTTTAGTAATTGTTGCCTGGAGGATGAGGTGTAAAGGACATAAGAACGGCAAAAGAGAAAGAACGCAACCATTAAATATAAATGAAGGAGGTAGTTTCATCGCTTCCGATTATGCGTGTACTAATCCCCTCTATATCTTACAACATTATATATGATATATATATATATATAGTATATTATATATATATATATCTAATATATAAACTATATATATATATATATATATATAAGATATATCTATATAATATACATATATATCTATATATTTTACTATATATACACATATATATTTATTATATAATATTAAATATATATAACATATAGATATATATATATATATATATTATATATTATAATATACTATATATTATATATATCTATATACATATATTATATATATATATATATATATTACTATAAATTATAATATATATATTTTATATAGTATATATAATATATATATATATATATATATATAATATATATATATACATATCATATACTATACATATATATATATATATAAAATAATATATAAATAAATTATAAATATTATAAATATATATATTATTATATAGGATATATAATTATAATATATATATATAATATATACTAATATATATATTATTAATAATATATATATATAGATATATATATATATACACTATATATATATATAGTATATAATATAGTTATATATATATAATATTATATATATAATATATATACTATAATATATAATAATATCTAATAATATATAATATATATATATACATATAATATATATAATCCAAGGTCAATTTTTCTTTTATTTTTAGAATATTTGCCGGGATGCTGATGTGGTTGCGTGCGATCAAAAAAGGTCCGCACCACGCCCGCACCGCAAACCCCGCAAACCGACTCATTTTTCTCGTTTGATCCGCAACCCGCAGCAAGGTAGCTGATAATTTGATGCGCAACGTGCATCCGCACCGTAACCAAAAATGAGCGCACCACGCACCGCACCGCGCCGCACCGCATCGCACCGCAGTCCCGGTGCGTCGGCCAACCCATATATATAATAAATATATATTATATATATATATTATATAATATATATATAATATATATATATAATATATATATATATATATATGTATAATTATAATATATATATATATAAAATATATATATATATAATAATATTATATATATATATATATAATACTTATATATATATATTATATAATATATATATATATATATATATATATATTAATATATATATTATATGATAGTTTTCAAATCTTATTTTCGACTGCACTGCAATATGTCATTTCCCCCATTCGGAAATCTTCCTTTGACATTTCGAAAACATATAATATGACAGGGCCTCCCACTGGCGCTGATTTTTCGCCCATATCGGCCGCTCTTTGTGAGCCGTGTGTGGGTTCCCGTACACTGACTTCAATATATATATATATATATATAATATATATATTATTATATATATATATATATATATAAATATATATATTATATAGTATATATATATATATATATAATATATATACTATTATATTATTACTCGTCAAAAAATACAACGCACCCACTAGGTAAATTCCACTCGCAGGAAGGAAGGCCCCTAACCCATGAAACCCCAACAACACAGACGACAGCATCAGTGTAACCATGTAACCACCCCGCAGAGAATTTTCGCTGCAGTATTGGGGCCGTCAACGCGATAAATTTAGGAAAACATAAACCACGTAACTAGACCTGGGAGTGGTGGGGGTAGGTTATGTCGGGGGGGTATTATCGAGCGAGGGATCATTCACGTACGAAGCGACTCCGATAAACATGGAAAGGATAGTGCGTCAGGAAACCTGACACATGATCGCCGTGCTAGGACCGCGACACCCCGCGGGAAGACGATTTACATGCCTGTGGTGCAATTAGCGAGAGCGCACAACAACGGCACGACAGTCGTGCAGAACTACACACGGCGGAGGTCGCACGGCACCAGGGTGAGTGCAGACAATAAACAGTGCGTAGGAAGCCTTGGCGGAACGTAGATTACATCCCGGAGGCCTGCCCATAAGGTCAACCGACACCCACGGTACATCAAAAGGGCGCGACTGGCATTTGCGTAGAGAACACATCCATTGGGCGGTCGACGATTGGGCAAAGGTATCTCCTTTTAACGGACGAGTCGAGAGTCCTGTAACGGCCTCGAGACAGGCCGTGCTAGATGTAATACCTGACGACCGACGGAGAGGCTCGCGCAATGCAATGTGCTGCAGGTGCCGCCGTTTAGAGGTGGGTCGGTAATGGTCTGGGGGGGCAATAAATCTTTATCGGGCCTACGAGAGTTCTGCACATCTTTCGAGGAGGCACTCTTACAGCTGTAAGGTATATCACAGAATCCTCGAACCATATGTCGTACCATATGCCTCCTACAATCGGTGATCTTTCATCGTAATGGCTGAAGTGGCAAGACCACACATACCAATGTTTGAACGGACTACCTTAGGACGTCATATTATGGGCGTTGGAGTGGCCAGCATATAGTCCCGACCCAAACAAATCGCAATCATTTTGTAGATATCTGAACCGTCCGATCAAGACAAGCTTGCAAACCCTCCCACGGACCCTCCCGAACCTGCGACAGGCCACTGCACGGACGTATGGAATCAAATCAGTGTTCAGGACATTCACCCACTCATCGAGAGCATGCCAAGACGGTGTCAGGCAAGTCATCCGTGCCAGAGGGGTCATACACGGTATCGGATCAGACCCAACACTCCCCCCGCGGCCGTCGCCGTACATACCAACATTGTGTGTTTGCAGCGCCAAACCTCCGAACCCTACTGCGAGACCCTTTGGCTGCACCTTGGCCTCGCACTCTATCAACCTACTGTTCTGGGAAGGAATCCACCATGTTATTGTCTTTGTCCAATAAAGTGTCTTCACGTTCTCACCTTTTCTACGCTTCCTTTCGCCACGTACCCTTTGTGGTGCGTTTAATTTTGACGAGTAGTTGATACTATATATATATTATAAATATATATATATACATATTACTATATATATATATATATATATATATATATATTATATATATATAATATATATATATATATATATAATATAATATGTATATTTTATATATATTTACATTAAAATAATATATATATATATATTAGTATATATATATATATTATATATATAATTATATATATATAATATATATATATATTATATATAATATATCTATATATATAATATTATATATATAAATATATATATTCCACCATGCTAAATGTAATTCTCCAAATTTTCCCAAATTCTTCCTCTCTACATTTTCACAAAAACGGGGAAATGGGAAAATAATAAAAAAAAGGTTAATTTCGATTTGATCGTTTTAAAAGTCATTTTAATTCCAGTCCTCAATCAAGCAAAATCATCGTTGCTGTAAAAGTATGCCGAACGCTTCGGTTCCTTTCACCAATATCGCTTCAATAAAAGGGGCGTGCATTATGAAACTACCTATTTCCGTAAGTAAAAGAGCATCCAGGCCAGAAAAAGTTATCAACATAACTGCGTATAAAGGATTCTAAAAGGTGACGTGAAATATTCAGACAATTTTACTACTTTGACACAGACTTGCAAACGTATTTCAACTCGCGCAATCACACACACACAACAACATCACACACACACACACACACACACACACACACCCACACACACATACCTACACACACACAGCACACACACACACCATACACACACACACACACACACACACACACACACATATATATATATATATATATATATATTATATAATAATATATATATAATATATATATATATATATATATATTATTATAATATCAGTGGCGACTGGGACGGAGGCGATGTCACAATAGACCTTCAAGTATTGGTTCTTTATCACTATTGTCATGTCCAGGTTGTATACCAAGAGCATAACACCATAATAAGAATCATAGTAGGGAGGCTGGATAATATATATAATTATATATATATAATATATAATAATAAGATATATATTCATATATTATATAATATAATTTATATATATATATATTCAAGTGTTGCAAAACAAGTACATAAAATAATGAATCAGTTATTTAATCAAGTGTTTTCTAATAAGAAAACATTAACATATTTATACGAGTAAAAGATGTCATCTTATAACTTTATAAGTAACCTCAATTAATATTTTAGTACAAGTTGTCAACAAAGAGGAACACAAATAATCAAAAAGAGAAAGAGTTATTATTGGTTTTGCTTAATTTGCATAAATATTTTTTATTGATAGGAATTGCATTTCATTTCAAGGCTATCAACAAAACAAAAGTTTTTACAAAGTTGCTGAATTAGTAAATATTTCTTTAGGAAGACGTTTCAATATTGTTAATTTATTCAGATATTTTCCCACTATTCAAACAGAGTTTGATACTATAATTTGTCGTATGTACTGAATATGAAATTGTTGTGTTTGGTGAATATGTAGGTTATACATCTTATTGACAAGAGTACAACTCTTTTGTTTAGTGAATATGTAGGTTATACATCTTATTGACAAGAGTACAACTCTTTTGTTTAGGCTTAGAGACTTTCAACCTCTTTCAGCAGACTATAATTAGTTGCACACCTTTCCAAAATGAAGTCCCGTTCCACATTTTCCTTAGATAAAAAATGCTTAAAATATGTATAGTAAAAATTAAAAAGTTAATATGAAAGTCCAGAAATGTAAGAAAAATTATGAAATAGCAAAATGGAAATATTTTAAAAATATCAAATATATTTTTCTTCTCGTAAATGCATGTCAAACAAGCATTTGTCTAAAGGGGCGGAGCTCGGTAACTTTAAATATAAAATAACTTTTCGGCATCAAATTAGGAGACGTCGTAACTTTTTGAAGGTCATTTCTGGATATTTTTTTTATGTTTTTCTTTCTTTAAAGCTCATCTCAAATTTATCATATGTTTCATGAAAATCGACTAGTGTCGGTATATTTGATAAGCGCCTCCATAGACAAATGTTATAAATATCATTTGGAGAATTTTTTAATTTACATTTCTTGACTTTTATATTAACTTTATTCTTTATTATATATTGTAAGCATTTTCTGTAAGTTTCATGAAAATTATTTTTCCAATCAATTTAAAATTTTTTCATCAAATTACTTATTTGCTCAACATATTTATTTACATTATCCTTTTATATATCCAACCGTTTTTTTCTTTGTTTACGGGAAAAATCATTTATTTTTTGCAAATTTTTCCATGTTTGCATGTAAATAGTGTCAAAACTGGACCTGACAGACAAAAACCAATACGATTTTTAAATTCAGCACAAGAAAATACATAAGAAACAAGTGTCGGATCATAGACAACAAAAATAGTGAGATATAAATAGTGATGAAGAGTATTAAAAAAAAGTTAGTGTCAGTATTAAGGAAGGAAAGCCCTTATATATGTAGAAAGTGATTCCTCGCTATCGCAAATCGAGTGGCTGATTCGTTTGTAAATCACTTTAAAATTGGAATTACTAACCAAGCGTCATGTGAGATGCAATGTTCTCTAATTCTCAAAAACGCTGAATGGGTCAAAGGCATTCCGGTACGAACAGAAAAGATTTTTATCGGATAATGCAAGCAGTTTTGTGGAAACTATATCTATAATCGAAATAATTTCTGTCACAACAGCTGCACAAAACTGCTAACAATTGACGCTGTGAATGCTTCTAATTTTAGTTGTGGTTTTCTTCCTGTGAGCCAATATAGAAACTTTTGTAATATATAGTGATCAACAAGTCTAAAAATGAGATAGACACGCCTGTGAAAAGATAGCCTGGTTCTTCTTGCCCTAGCTTATTAGTGATTTTTTGTATCTGCACAAATAAAATATCTGTGTCCTATAAAACTTCTATAAATCAGTAAATAAAACGTGAAATGTTAGAAAAGAGTGACGCTTTGATTACCTTATAGTGAATATTTTTCTTTTTTAATTGGTTTATTTTTTTTTTTTTTTTTTTTTTTAAAACTAAAACTAGACTTAAATCAATCTAAATAAGGACTGATAAAATTATTTTAAAAAGACAACTCAAGCCAATCTTTCATATATATAATATATATAATATATATATATATATATATATATAATATATTATAGATAAATATATAAGATATAAGTGTTTCTAAAATTTTTATATCTCAAAATATATATATATATATATATATAATATATATATATATATATATATACTTATATATATATATATACTAAATATATATATATAAGCGTATATTGTATATATAAATTATATATATATAGTATATATATATACATAAATAATAATATATATAATATATATATATATATATATATATATATATATATATATATATATATTATATAATATATACTATATATACTTATATAATAGCGTATAGTATATAATACACTTATAATATAAAGAATATATATATATATATACTATATATATATATATATATATTAATATACTATCATATTATAATATATATATATAATATATATATATATATATTATATATACTATATATATAATATAATATAACTACTATATATATTATTAAATATATTATATCTATATTTATATATTATAAATAAAATATATATAAATATATATATTAATATATATATATATTATATATATATATATATAATAATTTTTTTTTTTTTTAATATATCATTCACGGTGCATTGAAAATTGTTTTTTAGAAACTTTTTATAAAACAAATACACTATTATATAAATAATTATTTAAATTTATTTATAGATTCAAAGAATAAATTTAATGCTAAAAATATAAACGCTTTTGTTTATTATTAATATCTATATTTTTATGATCTTACAAGGCACTTTTCAAAATATAAACTGTTAAACGAAGACTTTAATTTTCAGGTTTTGGATTTTTTTTTTTTTTTTTTTTTTTTGCAATTGACACGAGGCACAATTTTTTGTTTTTTTAAATTTGGCAAAATTTTTCTGAATAGTTTCTTGTTTCTTTATTTGACCTTTTCATCCTATTTCTCCTAAATATTTTATGACATAGTTTTCAATACACTATTACACTATATATATATATATAATATATTATATAATATATATATATATATATATATATATATTTATATATATATAATATAGTATAATATATATATAACTTATATATATATATTATAATTACTATAGATATATATATTATTATATATACATAATATATATACTACTATATATATATAATATAATACTATATACTACTATATATATATAATATACCTTAATAATTAGACTATATATAACTATATATAACTATATATATATTATATAATATATAATATATATATATATATATATACTATATGATATATATACTATATATATAGTATTTAAATAAAATGTTAACGAAGAACCTTCTTTTCAAAATAATCATTATCGCTTCTCCATGTTCTATCCTTAGTTACTTGAGTTGTTAACTTCCCCAAAAACTAGTCAGATCCACGAACCAAATGTATTGTAAATCCTTTCATCAAACTTCATGCAAGAGGACAAAAAAACATTAGGCAATCTCAAAAGATCACTTTTCTTTACCATTTTTATCAATCATACAAAACTTTGATAGTGTCCCAACTGATGAGTACAAAGTCTTTTACAAGTGATCCAGACACATGCTATGAGTAATAAGAACGTTGAACACTGACTGCACACGAATAATTATGATAAGAAAGGATGTCACAACTTTCTTAATCCCAATTGAACAGTTATGCGACATTTACATAATCATAATATCTAAAACGATGAAACTATTGAATTGTTTCATTCAAGGATCTATCCTCTCACTCCCACGTTTTATAACTCTTTATTCACTATTTTTCCCAATACCTTCCAAATAAAGTTCATAGTCAAGATCATTCCTATGATTATATTAGTCCCTCTAAATTCAAGCCTGGAATTCCAACGATATGCGAAAGCATATATATATATATATATATAATAAACGATAATTTTTATTATAATGTTTTATACTTATTTTAATACTATATATATATAATACTATATATCATAATTTATCATATAATATATAGCTATATCTTAATATACAATATTTTATATATATTAATATATAATAGTATACTATATATATATATATATAATAGTATACTACTATATATATATATATATAATATATATAATATACTATATATATATACTATTATAATAATATCTATATTTATATATATATAATTACTATATTAATATATAACATATATTATATATATATATATATTATTAATATATAATATATATAATATATATATGTCTGTAGATAACTGGTACTAAATATATAATTTTCATTTATAATATCTAAATAATATATGGTATAATATATATATATATACTATATATATATATATATATATATAGTATATATATATATATATATATATATATATATATATGAGCATATATATATATATATATATATATATATATTAATATATATATATATATATATATATAACTATATACTATACTATATATATATATATATTATATATATCTATAAGTAATCAAGTATATATATCATATAACTCCATATATATTTGTATATATATAATATATATATATAATAATATACAGATGATATATATATTGTATATATATATATATACGTATATATATAGAAGAGAGAGAGCAGAGGAGAAGAGTAGAGCAGTGAGAGAGATGGAGAGAGATGAGAGGAGAGAGAGAGATGAGAGAAGAGAGAGAGAGAGAGAGACGAGAGAGAGAGAGAGAGAGAGAGAGAGAGAGAGAGAGAGAGAGTTAACGTTCGTAAAGCATGTAAAGTAATTAAGTAAACAAATATTTCATTAGTCTTTTAAAAAGTATTAATAAGAAGAAAAATAATTGGAACGGGCAATGCCAGAGAGTTGCCAAATAGCGCAATATATGGTAACTTAGTTAAGAAAGCTCCATAGAAAGAAAACAATGTTTTGAGTAATGCAATTACAAATTAAAATAAAAAGTTTCGTATAAAGAAAGTGCTATATATAAATTGAAGAAGGTTAAAAAAAAGGAAAGTCAAACCGAAAAGGCAATGAATCAATTAGCGTAAATAATTATATAATTAATCTTTGTTTATAATTATTAAGTAAACGATAAGTAAATGCATGCAATAGTAAAATAACAGTAAATAAATATAAATATCTTAAAGTAAAGATAAAATAAAGGTTGAAAAGCATTTTTAAGGATTTCAAATATTATTTATGTTGCATTATGTATAGTTTTTTAGGGATTTCAAATATTTATGTATATTATGTATATTTTTTTAATGTATATTAATTTGTCTTGTATTTATTTTTATATTTGCAAAATTATATTAGTTTTTTTTAATGTTTCCAGAGCAAAATTAAAATTATATTATTTATTTTATAATAAATTAAATTATTTTATATTTAATTATAATATGATAAATATTTTATATTATATTATAATAAATTATATTATTTTTTAATGTTTTCAGAGCAAAATTAAAATTATATTATTTATTTTATAATAAATCTAATTATTTTATTATTTAAATTATAATATAATAAATATTTTATATTATATAATAAATTATATTACTTTTTTTTTTTGTTTTCAGAGCAAAATTAAAGTCTTCAAATAAATATGAATATTGTCATCGTTTTTTTGTATCTGACCTTTCGACCTGACTGACTCTGTAAACTATATAAAGAAAAAAAGATTTACAAATAAAATTTTTGACAAACTTTACTCACACACCTACGCACACACACCTACACAAGACCTACACAACACCACACACACACACACACACAACACACACACACACACACACACACACACACACACACACAAGACATGTCAATAATATATATATATATATATATATATATATATATATGATATATATATATATCTAATATATATTATATATATATATATATATTATATAATATATATATATTATAATATATTATATAATATATATATATAATATATATATATATAATATATCTATAATATATATATATATACTATATATATATTATACATATATAATATATTATATTATATTATTATAGTATATATATTATAATATAATATATATATTATATATTACTAAATATATATATATAATATAATTATATATATATACTATATATAGATATATATATATATATATTTATATTATTATATATATATATAATATATATATATATATATATATATATATGCGAGTATTTACATCGTTAATATTGCTTGAAATAATTAAATAGTGCACTGACACAATTAAACATACTTAACCGACGACCAAATAGCACCCTTAATTAAAGAAAAAGAAAATAAAGTGCAAATTACAAAAATAATTTTACCGAAGCACCTCAACTACACGGTATGGATGAGATTTAGATGTCATCCAAATCTACACATCCACAATAAAATTTTCTATGAACAGCATAACCAGATCAAGCTGTCAAAGATGGAAGGTTGTGTAGTGAAGAAGGGGCTTCACACACAACCAAAAACTTATGATCAACAGTTATATCTCAACCATTTAAAACATTTTGAATTTTAACTTTCCAGTATTCAAATGGCTTTCATATAACAAATATTAAACAAAGATTACTTTGAAATGTTACCTTGTCAATGCAATATAAATGAAAATAAAAATTAAACTATAATGATTGAGAAACCAGGTAAGGGAAGCATTGTGAAACCGCCCTGACGGGAACCCTCTCATTTAAAGATTGTTCTTGAAGCAAAATATTTTGTCTTAATGAATTGCTTAATGGCTTAATGGTAGCAGGGTGTGAGTTTTGATTCTCAATCCCAACAAGCAGTGGTTTGACCCCAATGAAGCATTCTTTTTCAAGCTTTTATATTTTTTCAAAATTGTCTTTATATATATATTATGTATATATAATATATTATATATATATATAAATATATTATATAGTAAATATT
>JABUQX010043172.1:27500-32500 GCA_015478945.1 Trachelipus rathkii
CATTCTAGATACTTATATCTTGCATACAGATGTGAAGGGGTGGAGTGCCCCCTATACCCATTACTCCATAATAATGGTAACAGATCCACCACCTCACAAAATGCGGAAAACTAAAATCCCGATTGCTCACCACACAACCTCAATATAGCAGTCGGGAAAAATCAGTTCAAAGAAAAAAAGTTTCCTTTCATCCTCAAATAAAAATCATCAACAATCCTCGCCAAGTTGATAATAAGAACAATGAAATAAACATAATAAATCATAATGCCGATATAACTGGTGAAAACTATATTGAAAATATAAACATTATAAATACAAGCAATAGTAGTAGTCAAGAGAATACTACTACCAATACTGCACAGATCAATACTACTACTACCAATAATACCAATAATAATAATAATAATAATAATAATAATAAAAATAATAATAATAATAATAATAATAATAATAATAATAATAATAATAATAATAATAATAATAATAATAATAATAATAATAATAATAATAATAATAATAATAATAATAATAATAATAATAATAATAATAATATTCACCATAACAATGAAAATAGTGACCTTATACTTGAAAGAAAGAGCAAATCCAGTCTTAATGATAAAAAAGACAGGGCTCCTCAGAGCCTCGAACCAACCACTTGTATCGAAATTTCTGAAATTTTAAAAAATGTTCAAAATGACAGTACTCGAGTGAATTGTGATAAAATAAATGATAATTATGTGAATAGACTACCGTCATTGTTTGTGAGGGGGAAGCATGCGCCCCATATTAATATAGACAATGAGAGACCCACTGGTAGTAGTAGTGCAAATTCTGAAAACAATTCTATCGATAAAAATATTGTCATGAATGATTCATCTATCCTGAACTATTATGGTAAGCTAAATGAATCAAATATTATAACAACTGTGAGCCCGATGCATGCCGGGTATGTCTTTTTTACTTTAAATCTACCTAATAATATAGTTATGAATCAGGTAAGAGTGGGTGAGATCGATAAAACAGATAGCTCGTCAAACCCCATCCAAAGTGCTGTTAACGATGGCTGTGGTGACAGTAAAAAAGTTACAGCCGATGTGGCGGTGAACGAGCAAGTCGGTAAAATCGACAACCCATTCTCTTATAAGGTTTATGACCGTGTTAATGGGGTAAATTATTTAATCGATTCTGGGGCCTCTAAAAGCCTTCTTACAGGAGGGGTTCGTGCAAATCACACCCCCCCTGTCGGATTTATGTATGCGGCAAACAATACTCAGATAGCCATTTATGATGTAAAAAACATTGAAGTAGACTTGGGTCTTGGTAGGAAATATTTAGAGACCTTTTATATTGCCGACATCAAAATGAACATTCTAGGCTTGTCATTTTTAAGGAAATTTCAAATGGGAATCGATTTTACTAATGATTTACTTATAGATTCTGTCACCAATAATAGTATTAAATTAACTCAAAATTACAATTTTAATGTTAAGTATGAGCATGAAACTCTTCCCTCTTCTCTATCATTTACTCCTCATCCTAATACTTGGCATGTCTCTTCTAGTTCTACACCTTTTGATGAAATTTTATTACGATATAAAGGTTTATTTTTGAACCCATATTTGCCGGAAAATCATCACATCAAAATAAGACAGATGCAAATATGGGAAGAAATTTTTGAAAAATATAAAAATAACAAAAATCAAAGAATGAGCACAGCGTTGATAAGTGAGGGCGGTCAAGTAACTACTGACGAAGAAACCGCCTTCATCCCTGAAAAAGTATTAATCGAGCTGGCAAATACCTACCCCTATAAAGTGAATGTTAAGGGGCCTCCCGTCTCTCTCAGACCCAGAAAAATTCCTCACAAGCTTTACACACAAACCAGAGCGGAATTTGATAATCTTGTGGCCACAGGAGTGCTAAAACGATCCAACTCCCCATGGTCCTTCCCAGTCAGTGTCCTAGAAAAGCCGGGAGGGCGCGTGAGACTTATATCTGACTTCAGAGAACTCAACAAGAGGGTAGAGGTCGCAACATATGGCCTGCCACACCTGACAGATGCAATGTTTACTCTGAAAGGAAATTGCCTCTTCAGTAAGTTAGACCTAATCCAATCGTACTATGCCATTCCACTCCACTCAATACTTCACAATAACATCTAATTTAGGCTCTTTTTCATATCAATATCTGCCAATGGGTTTTGTCTCCTCTCCGTTTATTTTCCAAGCCTTTATTGATACTCTCTTACAAGGGATACCAAACGTCCACGCTTATATGGATGATGTTCTCATACACTCAGAAACTGAAGAGGAACACCTGATCCTCCTTGAAAGGGTACTGAAGAGGTTACAATACTTTAACATCAGTGTCAACTTCAGTAAATGTCAAATAGGGAAAAATGAAATTGACTACCTCGGCTATACGATAAACAAAGATGGAATTAGGCCAAACGATGATAAAATAAGGGAGATAATAGACACTTCAAAACCCAAAACTATCAAGGAATTAAGAAGTTACCTTGGAAAAATTGGCTTCTATCATTCTACTGTGGCGCTGTTCTCAAATATTACTGCGCCTCTCTATCATTATCTGAAGGGAAAGCCGTATGGGAACCGAAAAATCAATTGGGACCCTTCAGGGGAAAAAGCTTTTAGAGATAGCAAAGAGGCTATAAGAAACGCCAATACTCTAACTTACCCTAGCCCTCTCTAGTCCCTTTGACATCATCATCCACTCCACAGGTACCGCCGCTGCCGCCGTCATTTTATCCACTCCTGACGGAGGAGGAAAGCCGATAGCCTTCTATAGTATCATTTTGTCAGCCGCGGAGCAGACCTATGATTGTGTAGGAAAATTATTAGTGCTTTTAACGAAACTCCTGAAAAAATATGGATACCTTTTGTCTAACAGACCAATAAAAATATTAACTCAATCTCGTGAACTCATCCAGAGATACAACAAAAGCAATGATAATAAGAATTACAATTTACGAGAGATTAGAAACTTGAACCTCTTGTCGGCATATCAGGTGTCATGGAGTTTAATTACAAAAAAAAATCCTCTATGTGAACACCTATTGCAAAACAACATTGATAACGAAGACGAAATATTAACATAAAACAGATCATTGCAAAGTAATGAAAAAGGGGGAGGAGCTAGCGAAGCCACGCCTCCCGAGCCCTGTGATTGGTTCAACCGCAACCGAGTCAGCCAATCAGGCCGAGGCTGAAACAATAACAAAGTGTCAGGTGATAAGTCTTTCAAATACTCCTAATTACTATGAGACACCCTCACCTGGTTTAAAGAGAAGATACGCTGAAACCACAAGGAGTGTGGCGCGTGACCAGATCGTAAATTCCGAGAAAGGCAAAAATGAATGGGATTTAAATGCCCATAGAACACATTCTTTACATATCTCCCATGGGAAAATGCCCGACGCAGTAACGAAAGGGGTGAGCAACGAAGAAAGAAGAGAATTAGAGAAAGAGGAATTGGATAAATTTAATAAAGAAGTAACGGAATTAAAAGTAGATGAATTAAGAGACACATTACCTGTAAACACACAAATCAATTTAATCAGAGATTGCAACGACGCACATTTAGAAAACGATTTAGAAAAGAAATTGACTATTTAGAGATAGGCAGAGACCAAAATGATGATCCATTTATAAAATCCTTATTAGAAGGTAATGATAAGAGCTCATTAATCATTAACAACAAGAATTTTGGATTCAAGAAGAAAAGATTTTCTTTATATGTTGATATTATCATTAAACTATTCACGCTTATCATCCCAAGCACCCAGTTGCCGCCCTCATCGGATGACCACTTGCAGGGACACTCGGTATTAATCGATGTCTAATCTGTTTTAAAAGCCCGATTTTGTATTCGAGAAGATGATCGACAGCTAAGGAGATAGTAAGTTCCTTGTGCTCAATGTCAGGTGGCTAAGGTTGTGGCCGCCCGGGAAATCAATCCCATATCGGAAAATACAGAGAAGTACCTACAAGTTTGAAGTTTTACATGTAGATGTCCTCAAGCTTCCTTCTTGTAGAGGTTACAAGTATCTTTTAACCCCTTATGACCATACTCTCATTATGTTTGGCTTTCACTCAATGGACGCCGCGAAAGAGACATTAGTCCAGACTTTCGATTAAACCAGCTAATCCCCCGCTGTGGAGATCCCAGCGAATAGTTTTCAGATAACGCGCCAACTTATAACTTCACACTTATTGAGAGTGTGTGTAAGGCTGTTGGGGATCATCCACTCCACTACCAGTAAGTACAATGCACAATCGAACGGGAAATGTGAGATGGTCAACAAAATGATCGTAATACAGATATTTAGAACGATGTTAAGCGGAGCCCTCATGAAAAACACAAAGATTGGTTAGACGTCCTCCCATTCGTCTTATTCGCCCTATAGGCTCTCCCCCACTCAGAAGGACGGTATCAGTCCCAGTAACTATTGTAGGGACCAAAATATCAACATAACCTGACGGTCTCAATGCAGCACTTACTGCCTCAGGTAGACCAAAATCATTAGACACTACATTTGAAAGAATAACAGAATTAATGGCAAAGCCCTTAGCGCAAAGAACTAATTTGCGAAATCGCAATATATTTTTACCAAAGAATCTGAAAGAAGCTCGATTTTTACTTGTGAAGAATCAACAATACAATGTCGGAAAGCTCTCAGCCAAGTATCACGGCCCCTATCGTGTGGTCAAAATTACCAACAGCAATGCTCATATAATAAAGGATAATAAAGTCGTAGTAGAAAGCTTAAGAAATGTTAAAATATTCTACGAACCCGTACTCAATCCTTCAGTCCGAAAGAAAAACTCGGAATGAGAAGAAAATAGAGGAAGGAAATGAGGAACAAATGTGAGTATCTCTTGAGAAAAATAAGAGACAAAGACGATGATGTGGAAACTAATACGTGTACAAATTCGATTGTTAAAGTGTATTATTACCCATATATTGTAGTTCTTTCCTCT
>JABUQX010043172.1:37500-40000 GCA_015478945.1 Trachelipus rathkii
TATATATATATATATAGTTTATTGGAAAGGAATGTTGCTCCTCCGAAGCGATGAGATAACCCCCATTGGGAATATTGAGTATTAGACTAAATCGCATGACCCTAAAGTGCTCAATTGCTTTCCCTTCTTGTTCTGATAATTACATTCTTCTTACACTAGAGTAGGTTCTCCGATATCACACACACCATAAAACACTATTACACACAACACCTTTTTTTTCATGTCCTTGTGTATGAGGAAGAAAGAATTTTTCACATTGTATGTTCTGTTGTCGTGCGAGGCGACTAAAAGAGCAGAGTTGAATTAGAGACCCCCCCCTATCACTAAATGCTAGAGGAACAAATGGCGAGCAAAATAGGAGAGATGTGATAGATGTATTTAGAAAGAGTAAATTTGATTTGTTTGCTGTGACCAAAACAAAGATGAATGGAAGCGGTGGAGACGAGTGATATGGGGTGAAAGTTGGTGTGTGTTGGACTGAAAAGGAATGAGAGGGGGAGAGGAGGAGTGGCAATTTTCATGAGTTGATTTGTGGTCAAATCCATGGTGGATTTTTTTGTGTGAAGTACTAGGAATACTAATGCGCCTAAAATTTAAGTTTCAGAATGTGTAGGTATGTTTGGTTGTAACATATGGTCGTTCTGAGAGTGATGTTGTGGAGAATGAGACTTTCTGGGATAATCTGAACGATGATTTGAGCGGGTGAGTTATTGATATGAATATTGAAATTGGGTTGGTAATCTTGATTGATTGTATAGGTGATCGAAAATAGATTGGCAAAAACAGGTACCCTTTGGAGCTGCGCGAGAAAATAAGATTGGTAGGAAGGTGATTGATTTCTGAGAAGAGAATGGTATGTGTGCGAGTAATACACTCTTCGAGCATAAGAGTTTCTATAAATATGCGAGAGTTGGTGTAGACAGAGATGGTGTCGAAGTGAAAAGTATGATTAATTTTGTGTTTGTGTAGACGATGTTGAATTATGTGTTTAGATGTTAAATCAGTTAGAGGACTGGAGATGGGAATATCAGATCATTATGTTGCTTTACGTAAAATTAAGTTAGTGGGGGCATGGATGGAGTGGAAAGAAGTGGGGAGAATTAAGCGTCAGAAATTAAGCGAATAGGGTTATAAGGAAAGTACGTGAGAATATGTGTAAATAAATCAGGTGAATGTGAACAAATTTAAACTGATTAAATCTGGACGCAAATGAAGGAGGCGTTTGTAAGTAGTGCAAGAGAAGTATGTGGGTGTGATAAAGTAAAAAGTAGGAATGTCAAAAGTGATCGGTAGAATGAAGAGGGGATGCAAGCGGTTAAAAGTAAAAAAAAAACATGGTTGAATGTATTAAAAATATATAATGAGAAAAAAAGTGAGTAAAAGTTGCATACGTATGAGGATAAAAAAGGGGTAAATGAACAATTTGAAAGGAGGATGAATGGGAACTTACAAGAGTATAGGAGGCTCTTCTGGATGGAAGTACGAAGATTAAGAAGAAAGTAGGGTAAATCTTCATAGAATAATAAATAGGAATGGTACTTTCATGACTGATGAAACAGATGTAAGGAGATTGTGGAGGAAATGATTGTAAAACCTGCATAACATTGGCAGTAATGAAGAGATGATATTGAATGTGTGTGAGTTTGATGGTATAAAAATAAATTGATATTTTTGGGGATGAAATAATTAGTGGGGAGGAGGTAATAGGTAGAGCGAGATGTTAAAAAATGTTAAATCAGCGGATATCGATGGAATTACTGGTGAAATGATTAAGAATGAAGGTGAGATTGTGATTGACTGGATATGAAAGTGTCATAATAAGGAGTGTATGGAGGGTATAGTTCCGAAGGTTTGGAGGAGAGCAGTAATAGTACCCTTATATAAGGGAAATGGAGATAAAGGGAACTGTAGAAATTTTATGGGAATTAGTTTGAGTGTTGTAGGGAAGATATATGCTGGTATTTTGGTTGAAAGAGTGCGTCGAGTGACTGAGTGAGTAATTGTTGAAGAGCAAGGTGGATTTAAAAGTAGTAGAGGATGTTTAGATCGAATTTTTTGCGATGTAGCAAATGAGAGAAAATGAGGGGGAAGAAGAATAAATTGTATTTAGGTTTTATGGACTTGCAACAGGCGTATGACAGGGTTACTATGGAAGCTTAGTGGTAGATGTTAATGATATTCGGTGTTGGTGCTAGGTTTCTAAATTTAATCAAGAATACATATATTGATAGTGAAGCGAGTGCAAGAATAAATGGAGTGAAAAGTGAATGGTTTAATATTAATAGCGGTGAGTGGCAGAGATGTCTTATGTCTCAATGGATATTTAATTTGTATTTGGATGGGGTGGTGAAAGAATTAAAGGTAAGGGTGGTAAGGGAAGGTGTTAGACTAATAGAGAATGGAAGAAAGTGAATAGTGCCCTGCTTATTGTTCGCTGCTGATTTGGTTTTACATGGCGAATTTATTGAAAGTTTAAGAGCATTGGTAGAGAGGTTTGGTG
>JABUQX010043172.1:50000-57500 GCA_015478945.1 Trachelipus rathkii
CAGTGAGGGAGAGTGTGGGTGTGAAACCCATGATGAATAAAGTGGACGCAGCCAGACTGAGATGGTGGGGACACCTGGAGAGGATGCAGGGAGAGAGAGTAGCCAGCAGGAGGTGGAGGTAGAGACCGCGGAGGGAGTGAGACCGAGCGGAAGACCGCGGAAAAGGTGGAGAGACACAGTAGAGGATTCATTGAGGAAACACCAGATGCCTGCAATGGATGAGCTGATGGCGGATGGGATCGTGATGGATAGAACAAGAAGGAAGCGGAGGTTGGCCCCACTGACAGGCTCGTAAGCCTGACTGGGAGAGAATGTAATATATATATATATATATATATATATATATATATATATATATATATATATATATATATATATATATATATATATATATATATATATATATATTGTTTCTGATATTTATTATTTTATATATATATATATATATAATATATATAAGTAGTATAGGGGGGGAAACTGACGGCCAGACTGACTTCCGTTAAATTTGGCAACCTAATCCGTTAAATTAGGCAACCTAATCCGCTAATTTTGAGCTTTTTTGGTACTTTTTTACTAATTTTAGCCATTTTTTTTACTAATTTGGCTACTTTTTTAACGTTTTGAAACGGAAAAGTAACGGAAGCCAGATTTTTCGTTAAATCTGGCGCCCTAATCCGTTAAATTTGACCTTTTACGTTAAATTTGGCACTTTTTACGCCATTTTTTTTGGCACTTTTTAGCATTTTTAGCTACTTTTCTAGCCTTTTTTAACGTTTTGCCCATAATTCAGGTCAAGATCCCCAACTCCGGAGGATTTTGGGGATTTTTCCCATTGGCAGCCCTGCACCTCAAGGAAAAGATCTTAACACCCCAAACGGAGTTTTTTGGAAATCCAGTCATGTGCAGCTGACTTGGAATTTCTCATTTCATTAAGATTTTGACATTGATACGTCAAACGCTAGGGTTTTTTTAAGGTCGGTTTTGACCGAATTTAAGGTTGGAAGACCGACTTCCGAGGTTCTGAGCCTGAAGCTCAAGGATTTTAGCCCCAAAAGGGGGCGGAGCCCCTCAAGGGCTTGGTTCCTAGAAGGTATTTAAATAATCGCAGAAGACTGAAACTGAGGTTGGTAGGCCTGGGATTAACGGTGTGACTGTATCGGGTTCGGATTCGGCGTCAGGGCCCCCCGGAGGGGGGGTCCCAGTTGAAAAAAGAAGAATGCATGGATCAAAAGAGGAAGAAGAAGAAAGGAAGAAGAAGGAAGGAAGAAGAATGAGGAAGGAGGAATGAAGAGGATGAGGAAGGAGGAGTACGGAAGAAGGATTCGAGTCGGCTACTGACACGCGGTTGGAACGGTGTGGGTCTAAGTTAGTACACATTTGTTTTAATAATACAAGATCAATTAATGTTCACATAACTGTCTGTTCCTAACATGTAACATATTGTCAATTGCATTGCCATCTTGCACAGATACCTTTATTTTCTAAAATTGTTGAAAGACTAACATTTTATATTTTCAAATCATATCTCATTTTCTTTTATAAAGTTACTAATCTATTTTTTTTCCTAAGTTTAAACATGCATATAATGTTTACTATTTTTTTTTTTTTATATAATTTTTTTATTTTATATTTATAACTTTGTGTTTAATTTTTTTTTAATATAATTTTATTTTTCAAGTTTTACGTGTGTCTAAGCTTTCCATTTTATTTTTTCATTTTATTTTTTTATTTTCATTTAAATTTAATTTAATACTATTCTCTTTCGAACGATTCTTTATTTTTCATTTTCCATTGTGTTTAATTTTTTTAATTTCTAACTTATTTTGTTATTTTTATTTACATTTATACTTTGTGTTTTAATTTTTATATAAAGTTTTATTTTATTTTTATTTCTTTAAAACTTTTGTTTTGTTTAAATTTTTTATACTTTTTTCATCATTATAACGTAAAAATTTACGTTTTTACATACCTAAATCAATAAATCAGTAATAATCAAACCACCACCCACCTTCCACACATATCTGCTGACTATATTGATCTAATTGATGCTATTGTTTCCAAGTCACTTCGAGTATGATTTTGGATAAGCATAACATAAAATCAAGTTCTTTATCCACTGATCAACGATTATATGCTAACGTAACAAAGTTTTTCAAACTAAAAAGCAAAACATAGCAATCACGTAACTAAAATATAAGTACAAACGACAAGCCTAAAGCACCTTAAACACGGATAAACTGATAACATTAACAAAGTTTCAACACTTAAAACAACGTAAGTAACTAACATAGCATACAAACGTAACCTATTCACACTTTTTCAACATATATTACATATCAATGTTAATTTCACATTAACATGGTAATATTTAAGTAAATTATCATATCCTAACCTAACTTGTGTAATGAACTAAGAATAAATGACACCACACCACAACAATCACCACACACAACACACACACAACCACACACACACACACTTTCAGAAAGTGTCAAACAAACATAAAATGATTTATTGTAAGTTATAAGAAATAACTTTTATATTACATTTATTATTCAGAAAATTTGTAATGGAAAACATTAACTTATACATTGACCTAATAATATTTAATAATGATATTTAAGATGGAAATTAATGTACCTTATACATATGATGCAGTGCGACATGATTTTATAAGAATGCTTATCGGATGTGGTGCTGGACTCATTTATACATCAACAATATACACCTCATATGTCGCGCAGGCTGAAAAGTTGTATATTAGGCCAACTAACACAACCCTCCTCTTGTTACTCCACCCCCTTTTTTTTTTTTGGTAAATTGCATGAGGATTCTTGACTCGTCTATTCGTGCAGCTTTTTTATGAGGTAGGTCATCGTCTCGTACATCATCTTTATCAACATTATCAAATTGTATTTCATTCATTGCCTTCACTGTAACATCATGGTTTTTGATATCATTGTACAATGACTCATCGTGAGCTATACTATTTTCAGAGCAACGATCATACGTTAACTTTAACAATTTTTCAAAATTAATAGTATCCTTTGTATCTTTATTGATTGTAAGACCTTTGGCTTTTACAATATATTTTATATTCCCATCTGCAGTTCTTATTCTAACAGCATAAGACTTAGGTCCAGTACACACAAAGGAATCGGCGTATGCCTCAGAACAGAACCATAATCTGCTATTCATCTGTTTAGTTCACCTAAAAAGTTTTCCTGTTTCAATACTTCATCGTTTTCTCCAGCGACAAAAAATACAAGAATCTGTATCGCAGTACAATGCCCTTTGTTGACTTTGTTAAGGAAGCTCGTATCAATTTTATAGTGATAAATGCAGTCGTAAACGATGCGATAGGAATATTTGTAGCAGTTGACGTGCGTTCGGCTAGTGCATTTTTGACAACTGTTACAACATATTTACAGCCTATTGGAATAACGCTAGTGACTTCATTGTCACATTGATTGATTAGTTCCCATACTTGTTTATCACTAGTACATACTACATCTCCTCTTGTAGGCGTATTTTGTGCAAATTTTCCCCAAAGAGATTGGACATAAATTTTTGCTATGAATCCGCATCCCAGGGTTTTTTCTTGAATTGTTATATCAAGTTCGACACGCTTCTTTCTCTGAAAAGACGACAAACTCTTTTAAGTTTTTTCCTCGAAATAGGATCGTCTTTCGTGAATATTATTGTGTCCTGAAGCTCTTCTTTATTTTAAGAGTGGTTCACATATCCTTAAATAAAAACTCTTCTTTTAAACAGACAATACTTCAAATATTTTAATTATTTCGTATCCATTCTAATGCCTACTGAATTCAGGTGTTGTGTATACGACCTTCAATAGCACGTCATTTCTATCAATGATTGCATTCGCACAATTTTTCTTCAACCATAATGGATTTTACGCAGAGTGGGAAATATCAATTTATTTTTGCTGTTTAGCGAGACGGGGATGTATAAGTCTTCGAGGAGGAAGAATCTTAAACGTAAGCTGCAACAAAAATATTTATCATTGTACATTCGTTATGATCAATGTCTGTACTTTATACTCTATTATTTTTCAGGCGGGCACAAGGGTATTTCATTCGTTTCTGAACATAAGGATAAAGTGATGTATAGTCTAAATATGATCTTCTGTCCTTTAGTTGGTGGGTAGTAATGTACGAATGGTTCAGTGCGGCCTCCAAACAATGAATTGTCTATTATGAGTCTGTTGTTAACAACATCATTGCTAAGACGTTGAATATAATCGCTAATGCTTATGTTTTCATCGGTATGATCAGGATCTTGAATGAATTGGGTCTTTTGTACCTTCCATTCACATTCCCACACACGTACTACATTAAACCGGCTTCTTTATACCATATCTTCATGTTTTCATGTGAGAATTCGTAAAAGGGTCAAGAGCCGATACGTTATGTAGCAATCCCTTTTCTTTATTGCTGTCTTTATTCATGCCATGCACACTCATGGTATACGGAAAGCAGTTTCACACTCTTTACATACACCAAACCATCAGGGTAAAGCCATTTGTTCTTAATTTTAAACCCTTTCTCTCCACCGTTGCGAGCGTGCCTTATGTCTATATTGTTCAATTTTTCCTGATACATAAGCCAGCGAATTGCTTCATAGGTGAAAGGTTTAGGGTTCTCTCGACCTAGAATAGTGATTTTTTCATCAGGCATAAACACATTTTTATAAAGTGTAAAGCATAAAGATGCAATTGTTGTGTTGTTATCTAGACAATCTATATCAAATTCTTTAATGAAACTACCTCTAAACTTCTCAAAACATTTTCTTAGTATATTAACATCTTGGGCACAGTACTTTTCACATTCTTCATAAATATTGTATTCTTTACCTATAAACTTATTATAGTACTCTTCAAATTCTTGTCTTTCATTTGTTGACATTTTATCTACTTCGAAGAATTTCTTATCAGGAATAGGCCCTTTATAATTCAATGTATCTTCATTTAAAAATGTATAGGGAAAGAAACCTTTGGAATTGTCTTTTTCACTGACACCCATGCATTTAGGCAAGCTTTTCAATGCACATGGTGTGAAAAGCAATGTATCCCTGAAGACTATATTTCCATTCGATCCCATTGAAATGATTTTATTGCCTCTTTTTATAGGACTTCTGCTGATAGAATCTGAACTTGGGTGTGTCAGTAATGATGCATATACGAACTGATGATCAAATTTTCCGCCATTATGTGCAGCAACAATCACTTTTGACTCATGATTTTTCTCTGAAAAATCCATCCAGGAAGTCTATAATTGAATTTACAGCGTTTTTTCCGGGTCTCGTAATTTAATGTTTTTGTTCTTAGGACATGTAAAATACTTGTTCACCTTCTTATCTTGGTGCACATTTCGCATATTCATCTGCTTACAGTTAAATAAGGACGCATTCTATTATTCTTCTTCCTTTATCGTCATATCCTTTATCTTCCTGGTATGTCTCGATTCATTAGTAAACACCGGATTCCCGTATCCTTTCTTCTTCTTATTTTCTTTTTCAGTAAGCATATATGATTCGTCTCTTTAGCTCGTAATAATGTACTGCATGTTTGCAATAAGCTTTGTGCAATCGTGTTGAACTACGTTTACGATCAGCGCCTTTATTTGATCAGACAGAGTGTACAAATTTTATTTTCTTGCACGTGTTATTATCTTGATGTTTTTTAAAACAGAATGCATTATAAAATTCACGATTACATTCACGACATTCATGGAATATACCATCGTGATCAAATGAGCCTTGACACTTATCGTATAGACACTGTCTACATCCATAATGTTCACAGTCTAATTTATGTGCTATATTATTACTGTTGAAAGTGTAACAATATGTGCAAAAGATACCATTCATATATGCATTCTTTTTCTTGGTATTCTCAAAACATAACTTTAACTTATCTTCTGTTATAGCATAATAATGATTTACTCCGTCGTGGCCTATAATGTATAAAGGGTCATTTCTGTTCTCGTTAGATGGATTATAAAGTATTTTTACTCCATTACCTTCAGGACCAAATACAACTATACGGCATTTTTCGATATTCTCGATTTTTTCAAAATCAGTTACTATGAAAGAATCTGTATATTCCATACCACATTTTTTAGCTAATGCTTCTGCTCTATTCTCAAATTGTGTACGAAGAATATTTTTGGCTCTATACATTCTCTGTTATTTCCTAAACAGCACAACAGCTTTGAAAGCACAACCTACAGCACCTTTCTCTAGATGAACTTTACTAATGTAACGATGTTTGAAACTAAGATTTTGTGGCTCGAATGCATCGGTTTTACAGTCATCGCCTTTGCCTTTAGCTATCATGAACACGGTAGCTACTACTTTGAATTTGGTAAAGGATGCCTTGTCACCGGACTGGAATGACCCTTCCAAACGTCTCATCATCTCTTTCACCCCAATATTGTCCAGTATATCCCTGTAACTGATGTTTACATAGTATTTCCGGTCAGGTGACTGATCATCGCCAAAAGTGAAATTGATACCCACCCTCATACGTAACCTATCGTAATCCAAGTCTTGTAATACAGCATCAACGACTTCACTAACGACCATTTCAAACGATGCTTCAAGATCTCTTGGACCATGGAAAAAGTTTTCATCAATAACCTTCACTTCGTATGTATGACGTTCCATTGTCTTTTTAAGTTTCTCTACAGAGATATGCGTTATGTCTGTTATATTGGTCTTTCTCTTCTTATTAGAGGGGTTCATTCTCGAAGGGTTAGCCTGGAATAAATAGTCATTATTATTATTTATGATATATTAGACAATTAAAATCAAGTTTTCAAAAAATAGGGCACTATACCAATAATATATTAGTTTAACATAGTATTTCTCATTCCATATATTAAATATATTTATCTACACAGCAATAACAACAACATACCATTTTAAACGGTGTGTTGATAACGATACGATGAACGCTTTTTACTCAAATGTATGGATGTATATTCAACACGTTTCTGGAAAAGAATAATTTTTTTTTTTTAGACATATGTATAAATCATTTTCCCACTATTCTTAATTGATAATGTATTTAATTACTTTACGTGTCATTAATTATTGATTAGATGTGTCACAATGTTATTTTTAATTTGCTCTCTACCCTACACCTAAACATTACGCAATTTTAGTATCAAGGGTATATATATATATATATATATAATATACTATATATATATATATTTATATATAAATATATATATATATTATACATATATAATTTATATATATATATATATATATATATATATATATATATATTAAATAATAAAAGCTTACCTAGCTGAATGAGTATTGATTTGAAAAAATCCTCATGTGTAGTTATAAAAACTCGGATGATGATACAACAGGATCCAACGAATGTGTCTTAAAGTGTTGATCGTAAGAACTCTTGATTAAGAATGCTCTATCGAGTAGCTCGCTGATTTATATATAACACAGCTC
>JABUQX010043172.1:62500-67500 GCA_015478945.1 Trachelipus rathkii
AGATAAGGAAGGTGAACAAGTATGTTCACATTGTGGCCCAAGAACAAGAACATTTAAATTAGAGACCGAAAAAACGCCTGTAAATCAATTTATAGACTTCCTGATGGAGTTTTCAGAGAAAAATCATGAGTCAAAAGTAGTTGTTGCTGCACATAATGGCGGAAAATTTGATCATCAGTTCGTATATGCATCACTACTGACACACCCAAGTTCAGAATCTATCAGCAGAAGTCCTATAAAAAGAGGCAATAAAATCATTTCAATGGGATCGAATGGAAATATAGTCTTCAGGGATACGTTGCTTTTCACACCATGTGCATTGAAAAGCTTGCCTAAATGCATGGGTGTCAGTGAAAAAGACAATTCCAAAGGTTTCTTTCCCTATACATTTTTAAATGAAGATACATTGAATTATAAAGGGCCTATTCCTGATAAGAAATTCTTCGAAGTAGATAAAATGTCAACAAATGAAAGACAAGAATTTGAAGAGTACTATAATAAGTTTATAGGTAAAGAATACAATATTTTTGAAGAATGTGAAAAGTACTGTGCACAAGATGTTAATATACTAAGAAAATGTTTTGAGAAGTTTAGAGGTAGTTTCATTAAAGAATTTGATATAGATTGTCTAGATAACAACACAACAATTGCATCTTTATGCTTTACACTTTATAAAAATGTGTTTATGCCTGATGAAAAAATTACTATTCTAGGTCGAGAGAACCCTAAACCTTTCACCTATGAAGCAATTCGCTGGCTTATGTATCAGGAAAAATTGAACAATATAGACATAAGGCACGCTCGCAACGGTGGAGAGAAAGGGTTTAAAATTAAGAACAAATGGCTTTACCCTGATGGGTTTGGTTATGTAAAAGGAGTGAAAACTGCTTTCCTATACCATGGTTGTGCATGGCATGGACATAAAGACTGCAATAAAGGAAAAGGGATGCTGCATAACGTATCGGCTGTTGACCGTTACAATCTCACCATGAAACAAAAAGATATGTATAAAGAAGGCATTTTAATGTCATATGTGTATGGGAATGTGAATGAAAGGTACAAAAGACCCAATTCATTCAAGATCCTGATCATCCCGATGAAAACATAAGCATTAGCGACTATATTCAACGTCTTAGCAATGATGTTGTTAACAACAGACTCATAATAGACAATTCATTGTTTGGAGGCCGCACTGAACCATTCGTACATTACTACCCTCCAACTAAAGGACAGAAGATCATGTATTTAGACTATACATCACTTTACCCTTATGTTCAGAAACGAATGAAATACCCTTGTGGCCCGCCTGAAAAACTAATAGGTGATAAAGTACCAGATATTGAATCATTTAAGAATGGTATCAATGATAAATATTTCGGTGCAGCTTACGTTAAGATTCTTCCTCCTCAAGACTTATACATCCCCGTCCTCGCTAAACGAGCCAAAAATAAATTAATATTTCCACTCTGTGTAAAATGTGTTGAAGAAAATTGTGCGAAATGCAATCATGATAAGAATGAACGTGCTATTGAAGGTGTATACACAACACCTGAAATTCAGTTAGCATTAGAGATGGGTTACACGAAATAATTAAAATATTTGAAGTTTGGTCGTTTAAAGAGAAGGAGTTTTTATTTGAAGGATATGTGAACCATTTCTTAAAAATAAAAACAGAGGCATCAGGACCACCAAATAATATTCACGAAGACGATCCTGATTTCGAGGAAAAACTTAAAGAGTTTGTCCGTCTTTTCAGAGAAAAGGAAGGTGTCGAACTTGATATTAACAATATCAAGAAAAACCCTGGGATGCGGTTCATTGCAAAATTATGTCTCAATTCTCTTTGGGGAAAATTTGCACAAAATACGCCTACAAGAGGAGATGTAGTATGTACTAGTGATAAACAAGTATGGGAACTAATCAATCAATGTGACAATGAAGTCACTAGCGTTATTCCAATAGGCTGTAAATATGTTGTAACAGTTGTCAAAAATGCACTAGCCGAACGCACGTCAACTGCTACAAATATTCCTATCGCATCGTTTACGACTGCATATGCACGTATAAAATTATACGAGCTACTTAACAAAGTCAAACAAAGGGCATTGTACTGCGATACAGACTCTTGTATTTTTGTCGCTGGAGAAAACGATGAAGTTATTGAAACAGGAAACTTTTTAGGTGAACTAACAGATGAAATAGCAGATTACGGTTCTGAGGCATACGCCGATTCCTTTGTGTGTACTGGACCTAAGTCTTATGCTGTTAGAATAAGAACTGCAGATGGAAATATAAAATATATTGTAAAAGCCAAAGGTCTTACAATCAATAAAGATACAAAGGATACTATTAATTTTGAAAAATTGTTAAAGTTAACGTATGATCGTTGCTCTGAAAATAGTATAGGTCACGATGAGTCATTGTACAATGATATCAAAAACCATGATGTTACAGTGAAGGCAATGAATGAAATACAATTTGATAATGTTGATAAAGATGATGTACGAGACGATGACCTACCTCATAAAAAAGCTGCACGAATAGACGAGTCACAGAATCCTCATGCTAATTTACACGGAAGTAGCAGAGGAGGGTTGTGTTACAGTGTGCCTAATATAACTTTTCAGCCTGGGAAATATGGAGGTGTTAGTATTGTTGATGGTACTAAAATGGTCCAGCACACATCCGATAAGCGATTCTTTATTAAAAATTCATGTCGCACTGCATCATATGGTTATAAGGGTACATTAATTTCCATTTAATATATTATAAATATTTATCTATGTCTAATGTATAATGTTTAATGTTTTTTCCATGTACAAATATTCTGAATAATAAAATGTAAATAATAAAGTTATTTTTATTAACCCTTACATAAAATCATTTTCATGTTTCTTGTTGATATTGTGTGTGTGTGTGTGTGTGTGTGTGTGTGTGTGTGTGTGTGTGTGTGTGTGTGTGTGTGTGTGTGTGTGTGTGTGTGTGTGTGTAGCATTTATTCTTATTCATTACAGTAGTTAGGTTAGGATACGATAAATCTTTGTTAAATATTAACTGTGTTTAATGTAAAATTAGCATGATATGTTAAAGATGACATGCTTGAAAAGTGTGAATAGGATACGTTTTTGCATGTAAGTTAGTTACTTACTCATGTTAAGTATGGAATTTGTTAATGAATAGGCAGTTTATTCGGTTAAGGTGTGTAGGTTTGTCGGTTGTACATTAATTTTTCTAGTTCATGTTACATCAATAGTTTAGCTTTATTGATGTGGAAACGCTTATTACGTTAAGAGTATATTCTCGATCAGTATGATAATATAACGCATGTTGTGGTAATTTTTGCCTAAATGTTTACTGTGTTTAATGTATAAATTAGCTTGAATATGTTAGAGAACATGCTTCAAAAAGTAAGAATAGGTTACTTTCGCATGTAATGTTAGTTTCTTTACTTGTGCTACGTGTGGAACTTTGTTGAAAGGTTAGCAGTTTTCGGGCTTTAAGGTGCTTTAGGTTTTGTCTTTGTACATTATATCTTAGTTCAGTTGATGCTATGATTAGCTTTATTAATGTGAAAACTTTGTTACGTTTAGTATATTCGATGGTTAGTATATAAAGAACTCATTTTGTGCTATGTTTATCCAAAAAGGATACTCGAAATGTGACTTGAATCAATAGATCAATAGATCAATATAGGTCACAGAATGGTGGAAGATAGGGTGGGTGGTTCGTTTTGTTGATTTTACTGAT
Organism: Trachelipus rathkii; assembly: GCA_015478945.1. Taxonomy (NCBI): domain Eukaryota; kingdom Metazoa; phylum Arthropoda; class Malacostraca; order Isopoda; family Trachelipodidae; genus Trachelipus; species Trachelipus rathkii. The sequence continues at coordinate 66,248 of JABUQX010043172.1, forward strand.
TTAGGGTATGTAAAAACGTAAATTTTTTACGTTATAAACATGAAAAGTATAAAAAAAAAATTAAAAAAACAAAAAGAATAAAAGAAAAAAAAAAAAAAAAAATAAAAAAATTAAAAAAAATTTAAAAAAAAAAAAATTAAAAAAAAAAAAAAAAAAAAAAAAAAAAAAAAAAAAAAAAAAAAAAAAATGTAAATAAAAACTTATAAAAAAATAAAGTTAGAAAAAATAAAAAAAAAAAATTAAAAAAAGTTAAAATTTAAAATAAAAAAATAAACGCAAAGTATAAATGCAAAATAAAACTTTCAAAAAAAAAAAAAAAAAAAATTAGAAAAGTAAATTTAATAAAAAATAAAAAAAAATTTATAAAAAATAAAAAAATAAAAATAAAGTTAGAAAAATAAATTTAAATAAAAAATAAAAAATAAAAATTAAAATAATAAAATTAAACACAAAGTATAAATGTAAAATGAAGCTTATAAAAAAAATAGTAAACAGTATATGCATGTTTCAACTTAGGAAAAAAAAAATTATATTAGTTAACGTTTATAAAAAGAAAATGAGATTTGAAAATATAAATAAATGTCTGCCTTCAACATTTAGAAAAACGGTTTATCTTTGCATGATGCAATGCAATTAACGATATGCACATGATAGAACAGAAGCAGTTATGTGAACAGTAATGATATTGTATTATTAAACGAATGTTTACTAACTCAACACCGCATCGGCTCCTACACCGGTGCCACTACCAACTCTGAATCCTTCTCAGACTCATCCTTCCTCATTCTTCTTCCTTCTTCCTTCCTCCTTTCCTCCTCCTTCTTCCTTTCTTCTTCTTCCTTTCTTCTTCTTCTTCTTTCTGTTTTGCATTCCATGCATTTCTTCTTTTTTTTTCAAACTGAGACCCCCCTGGACTCCGATCCTGAATCCAACTCCGTCTCCGTCTCCGACTCCGACTCCTCTACTCTGTCTCCAAGTTTCATTCTTCTAAGATTCATTTTAATTTTTTGTGGGGCAGCGTCCCCCCTTACGGGGGGACGCAGAGAGACGTAATCTCGTCTCCGACCAAATTCAATCATATTAACTCACAATACCAAATTTCACTCCGATACGTTAAGCCTAACATGGTTTTCAGGACGAATTTGACCTTGGCGCTAAGGGGGCAACACCCCCTTAGGGGTGACCTACGGTCACCAAAACTCGCGTAGGATCAGTTTATCACATACATACATACATTATATTCCAAGTTTCAG
>JABUQX010043172.1:72500-75000 GCA_015478945.1 Trachelipus rathkii
CTCTCTCTCTCTCTTCTCTGTCTCCGCACTCCGTCAGTCTCCTCTCTCTCTCTCTCTCTCTCCTCTCTCTCCCCGACGTTCGTTTCAAACTGCATAATATTTTTTTTCTTCATTCTGTACACTTCCTTCGTCGCTATCTGCACTCTTTACAAACGTCATTCTTATTAAATTTTTGTCTGTTGGTTGTGCTGTTCTTTCTTTCCTCTGTGTGGTTGTTCGATGTCGGCGTCGGTATAATGCCTCTACTTACCGTCATTCTTTTTTAAACGTTTCTTATAATCTCAGTCTCCATTTTATTCATTTAGTTCTCACGTTTTCCAGCCCGATTTAGTTCTAAGAACTTTTTTTTTTGCCTTTGCTTCTACTCCATTTTTGTATTTTTATTCTTTTTTTCTCCGTTTCTTTAGATTTACTTCCCTTGTTCTGCTTTCCCTGATATAGACATAATAATAATAATAGCATTAAAAGAATAATATATTTGATTGTATTTTTTAAAAAAGGTATGAACACTCATACAAGAACTAATGGATTTTTTATATAAAGTTGACAGGAGAAGTCATAAGAGTACTTGCAATAATAGTACTAGATTTACGATCTAAATTCAGAACAGTGTATGATATATATATATATATATATATATATATATATATATATATAGGGTTTGTGTATAGTGTGTGTATATTATATATATATATATATATATATATATATATATATATATTATATAGTATATATATATATATTATATATATATATATTATATATATATATATATATATATTATATATATATTATAAATTATATTATATATATATTAATATTATATATATTATATATATATAATATAATAGGTATATATATATATATATATATATATATATATATATGGGGGTTTGTGTACGTTGGTGTTTGTAGGTGTGTTTGTGTGTGCGTGTGTGAAAATTAATAAAGCTTGTTCTGTATGACTTGGTGTCACTAGAATTCAAAAGTCAATAATTCTGGCACCTTGCATCTTAATAAATGCCGGCATGTTCAAAGAAACATTACTTTATCATGTCTATTTGACAGTTTATCTTTTAAAATTATAATAATTAAATTTTATTAGAGCTTTAAAATATACATTTTAGGCAGAAGTTTGCTTAGATATAAAATAAATACTATAAAATAACCAATATTTGATTTACAAGCATATGGAAAAATAAAATAATTCATTCCATTATCTTTGAGAAAGAAATGTTTGAATTTTCACCATAGGTATTGAATAAGATTTTAAAGGAATGAATTTCTATGCTAATATTTCAATCGCATTGACAAACAAGTGAAAAGGCTGGAAATAAGATAAAATATTCATTCATTTACATGATTTCAATAAGCAACTTCACGCTTTTAAACGTCAAAAATTAATCAGGATTCGATAGAGTATAATTTGTAAGGAAGGTTATTTCTCTTTCTCATTCATATAATAATTTAAACGAAGAGTTCGATCAGCTTTTAAACCATTGCAACGCCTTCCTTTACCGATTGTTCGTAGGTCATCGTGAGGTCTTTTGTTTGGAGTATTCCTTCCGTGTCTCTCTTCTTTATTCAGAGATTCATCTTTGTGTCAAACAATCGTTTACAGCCATTCATTCATCGTCTAATCTAACGACCCATTGTTCATGGTCAACTTAAAAAACGTTTTGACTAACAATGCTATATATATATATATATATATATATATATATATATATATATATATATATATATATATATATATATATATATATATATATATATATATTATTAATTATGAAGATAAACACCAACCGCTCACTGGCTGAGCCATGATCTAGGAGAGGTGTGCTCATTTAACGTCCGAGCAGGACGAAGCCAAGCCCAAGGAGAAAATGGGTCACATTCTCCCACCCTCAGCCAGTTGCGAACCTAGGACGCCTTCGCTTTATATATATATATATTAGGGACTATAAATTTTGATATATATAATATATAATATATTATATATATATATATATATAAACAAAATATATTCATACATAAATACATACATAAATACATTACTACATACTTACATATATACATATACATATGCACAAAACATATTATACAAAATAAAATATCAGTGGTTATTAACTATTATCATTATTTTCACCATTATTCCATTATGATTACAATCATTATTATCATTAACTTCAATATTAACACTAAGTTAATATTATTATTTATCATTATATATATATTAATATGTCTATTAAATCATATATATATATATAATTATATATATATATATATATATATATATATTATATTATTATATATATATATATATTATACTATATATATATATATATTATATACTACTTGTCAAAATAACGCACCACTAGCGTAAATCTCACTTGCAGGTACAGGAAGGCCCTTAACCCCATGAAACCCCATACCAACACAGACGGCATCAGTGTAACTATGTAACCACCCCGCAGAGATTCGCTGGCAGTATTGGGCG
>JABUQX010043172.1:85000-87500 GCA_015478945.1 Trachelipus rathkii
ATTCCAGAATATAAGAAAAATCTTTTTCATTTTAATTGTATTATATAAAAATATAAAATAATTGAATTATCATCTGTTTTAACTAATGCGTGTTCCTATATATATATATATATATATATATATATATATATATATATATATATATATATATATATATATATATATATACTACTATATATATATATATATATATATATATATATATATATATATATATATATATATATATATATATATATATATATATATATGTATAGGCTAACCTTATATATATATATATATATATCAACCTTACTCACTATATATATACCCATATATAACCTACTAACTGCTCACTCTAACACCATATACATCACACGCGGATAAGGATGGTGTGTTTTGCAAGATGTCTAATTTTCAAATCCGCGGATGCGGATGTGGATCGGATATTTAATAGTCGCACATCTGCAGATACCTTTCCAAATTCTAATATAAAAGGCTATATACATATATATATATATATCTTTATATATATATATCTTATAATATATGTATGGCATATATATGTATATATATATAAAGGCTATATATATATATATGCTTATATATAACATATATATATATATATATGTATATATATAACTATATATATAATATATATATATATATGTAATATATATATATATGTATATATATATATATATATATGTAATATATATATATATAATAATAATAACAATATATGTATACATCAACTCTAATATATATATACTCAAGGTATATATATATATATATATAATATATATATATATATATATATATATATATATATATATATATATATACCATATATATATCTTTTTATATATATCAATACCCATTCTTAACAGCCATATATATATATATATATATAAATTTATATAACCATACTTATATATATATATATATATATATAACATATATATATATACTATGCTCTCTCATATATGCTGCTGCTATATATAATATATCACTATATATATATTTAAAGGGATGGGAATAGAGCTATCGAACCGATGAGATTAGCTCCCATCGGACATTTGTCCGTGTAGGGTACATCCTATGACATTCCAGTGCCCATTGGTTCACCCCTCTTGCGCTCATATCCACATCTTCGTACACAGTATTAGACCCTCCGTATCACATACAGACCATAAAACTCTGTCATTATTACAGATAACAACTTTTTATCATATATCACTGTGTATGGGGAGAAAGAGTTCCCACAGCGTATATTCTGCGTGTCGTTGGAGGCGACTAAAGGGACAATGGTAGTTGGGCTGTTGACCCGCTACCACTTATTTATGCCCTAGAAATGCTTCTGCATGCCTCGGACCGCCGTGAGCGACCTTGTATCTTCCGGCAAAATTTTATGAATCACCCGGGCACATGGTATGCTAGAGGAATAAAGGGTAAGGAGAAGAGTAGAGAGAGAGTTGATTAATGTATTTTGAAAGGACTAATTTGATTTGATTTCTGTGACTGAAACAAAGAGGAAAATGAAGTGGTGAAGACAAGTGGCGTGGTGTGAAATATTTGTGTGCTGGAGTGGTTAGAAATGAGAGGGGGAGAGAAGGAGTTGCTATTCTGATGAGTGACCTGTTGCTAGAGCTATGGTGGATTTTGTTTGTGTGAGTACTAGAGATTTTGTTTGTGTGAGAAGTTCAAGGTATGTGTGGTTGTAACATATATATAGTTCATCTGAGGGTGATGTTGAGGAGAGTGTGACATTCTGGGATAATCTGAATAATATTTTTTATGAGGTGAGTATGGGCTTCATATTGATTGTGCTAGGCAACTTAATTGGTTAGGAAAGTGATCGTAAAAGAGATGGTGAAACTGGTGCCTTAGGGATTGCTACAGAAAATGAGAATGATAGGATGGTGATTGATTTCTTTCAGGAGAAAGGCATGTTTGTAAGTAATAAATTCATCAGGAATAAGAGTATTCATAAGTATACGAGAGTTGGGATAGGTTGAGATGGTATCGAAATGAAAAGCATGATTGATTTTGTGATGGCGTAATAAGGAATGACAGGATTAATAGGGAAGCTCTGTGTCAAGTGTTAGTGATATATGGTGTTGGTGGAAGACTTCTGAATGAATCAAAAGTATGTATGTCGATAGTGAAGAGTGAGTAAAAATAAATGGAGTTAAAATTAAATGGTTAATATTAACAGTGGAGTGAGGCAATGATGTGTTATGTCTTCTTGGCTATTAATTTCGTATGTGGATGGGGTGATGCAAGAATTAGAGGTAAGGATGGTAGAGGGACGTGTTAGACTGATGGAGAATGAAAGAGAGTGTAGGGAGCCCTGCTTATTGTATTCCGATGATTTGGTTTTGTGTGACAAATCTAAGGAAAGTTTGAGAGGATTGATATAGGGGTTTGGCAGAGTGTGTAAAAGGAGGGGATTGAAAATAAATGTGGATAAGATTAGGGGATGGTATGGAGTGAAAAGAGTTCGTGTGTGAAATCATGT
>JABUQX010043172.1:95000-105000 GCA_015478945.1 Trachelipus rathkii
GTTCCAAATTATAAAAATAACTCATCATAAATGGGTCACTTTCAGACTCAGTCCCATTACCTTCAGTGCCTTAATGTGGACGAGTAAGATTCGATGCAATATTCCACTTTATTTTCTTCAGTATCCTGCTCTTGGCAGCTTGGTACTTCCCCTCATTTAACCTACGTACCACTCCGAGTTTGAAGTGAAGATGCAGGGCTGTTGCCATAAGCAAATCAAAATCATCTAAAAGACTGCTGAACCTCGGTTCAAAGCCCTTTTCTTTCCCTTTGTTTGCCTTCGGTTGCTTTAGCAAGTAGTTGACTAAGTTTTTGGCATAGTTAAATTTTCCACCTCTCGTTGCATTTCCCCGATCTTGTTCTTGAGGAGTAAGAAATTAGGCAATAGGACTCCCGCGTACGCATTCTTCTCTTCCTGCAACATATCAAGCCTAACAGTAATAGGCGTCATTATTTCGATGTACTCCGCAATTACCTCCTTATCACTTTTATTAAGTACTGGAAGACAAGGCTTTTGCTCCATACAAATGCTGTTGATATGTGTCATGCGACCATCAAGGTTCTTAAGGAGATCTTTTATAGAATCGTATATGGAGTTCCAGCGAGTAACACTTGGTGTTTTAAGCTTTGTTCCCAACTCCTTCTTAATTCTAACAGCAGTTGTAGTTTTCCTGTTTTGGGCATTCCACAATTCCTGTGCTTTGGTAAGTGTCTTATTAAATCGATCCTTGACACTAGAGGACCAGCGAGGAACATTTGAAACATTCTTAGTAGTCAAGATGTTTAATGTGTAGGAAATGCAACGGCGATGTTTAATTAGGCTAAGTGCATCATGTTCTTCAAGCAGATTTTCTAGCTGGAGAGGTTTTGTCTGCAGAACCTCTGTGTCACTAATTTGCTCCATCTCTTCACGCTTAACCACTATCTCTGCAATCGACGCCTGTTCTTCTTTCTCTTCGTCACCCATTTCTGCATGAGCATCCACCCGAAAGGCTGCAAAGAAATTAGCACCGTTATTTGTTGTAATGCAGACAACCTGAATATATATTTTTTTAATTTAGTTGTTTCCTTATTAATTTGGATTTATAATTTTTTTCAGCATTACGTTATTATTTCATATTGATTTTTACTGACCTTATGCTCAATGCTAAATTGTTGATGAATATCCGTAATATTGTTGGCTAGGACTGTGCTGGTCTGAGAAACAGATAACTCTCTACAGGCAAGGACAGCCTTCTCTCTCTTCAAAGTATTCACATTAATCCAGTGAACCCCCAGAAAACTCCTGTTTGTTGTTCCCAGTCCAGCTGTCTGCGGTTGTGGCCGCATAACTGACCTTACTGATAATGTTGGTTAAATCAGTCTTCCTTATTATGCATATGACATCAAGATCCCTCGTCACTTTTCTTCTGGGGGGAGGTGGAAATCAGAGTTCAGGTAGTTCAGGTTGTGAATAGGTCCAATATCATGTAGCAGAAATCTAGAAACAAAAATATTTGATGAGAAATGATATTAATGACAAATGAAACTTGGTATTTCAAATTCGAAAATTTTTGTATGGACTGTATTCTGTTGTTTTTTAACCTGTTAGATTTAATGACAGATGAAACTTATAGTTAACCTGTACTTAAAATAAAACACTTACTTATATAAGCAACTCAAGAGCTCTCTTCTATAAATATTTTTGACATAGACTGGAGAATGATGGTCTGATGTTTTTTGCTGGGTGTCTCACTTTCTGTTGAGCAGCTCCGGGCCAGCTTTGATCCTCCTTCAATTGCAGTACACAGCTCCTTGTGCAAAGAAGGATGTTTCTAAAGAAAGTTACAAAGCTAAAATCCTTATTCACATAAATAAAATATATGATTTTGTTGCTTTTTCAAGCCTCCTAAATGTATTTCTGTCTACAGAAGAAATTTTCTTTAGTATTATCCTGGAATAAAATAAAACTATTGATTTAAAAACAGTACCAAGCTTTCGTCCGTACACTTCGGACATTTTCAAGGAATAGTTTTATTTTTTTATATTTTAGCAATTTTGATAATATAAATATTATTTAAACTAATAACAAAAATAAATAAACAAAATTAATAATTTTAAAAGTTAGAAAAGTTAACCTACATTGACTTTTTGTTATTTAAAAATGTTTAAAAAATTGGACATTTCATTATATTTTATGTTAATTATTGGTTTATGTTTCCTTAAGAGCAATGATTCCCCGAGGCGCAATTCATAAAAATCTTTCTTTCTTGTTATGATGGAGAAGCCCTCTTTTATGCTGTTATCGGGATTTTTGTGGTGTTCTTCCTTAATATGTTGAAATATTTTACTCGGCTTATACTTATGCTGCGACATTCTCATGTTGAGGGTATTCGTTGTGTATCCAATATAAGCGGCGTTACATCCACTTTCAGAACATTGAAATCGGTACACAACGTTGCTACTCTCACCATCCGAAAGCGCTTCACGAGTAAAGAAGCACGAGCTCAGTTTCAATGGCTTATAGTAAGATCTTAATATAAGCTTCTTCCCGTCTTTTGCTTTAATATGTTCTTTCAAAATTAATTTTAATTTGTTTTCTTCCTCTTTTTCTGACTAATATTTTCAGTTTTATAATATACTAAGAGCTTATCTTTTTCATTTTCATTGATAGTATTGGCGAATAAATTATTTAAAATGTGCTTTATAGTTTTCTCTATAATATACTGGGGGAAGTTATTGTTTATCAGATTCTTTGTTATTATTTTAATTTCAAAATCAAAAAGGATCCAATCAGACGATATCTTAAACGCTCTGTGAACTAAAGTCTTTGTGGTAGCAATTTTGTAGTTTAGGGGAGTGAAGGAGTCGAAATGTTCCCTTATCTGTAGATTTAACGTAGACACTTCTATCAATTTTTTTATACCTATCTCATATTTTATAAATAAAATATGTGAAATATTTAATGTAGAAAACAAAATTTTTAATGAAATAAATTCAAATAAAAGTATCGGTATAACTTACTTACGATCAAGCTATGTGTTGATTTAATGTCAAAGCTGAAGGTTTTTTTTTACATTAGGAGCATTCAATCTTTCCCTTGTACATCACTCTATTGCCCTCAATATGCTCCTTCTTGCTCTTGACAGACCCAAAGTACTTGATAAGATCGGGCCATAGGTGCTCCAAGTCATCTTGGCTGATTTTTTTTTTCATGGGAAGTACAGGCAGCATCACACTCGATAATTTAAAGAGTTGCACTTCGACGACTTTCACCGTTTGCAATTCTTTTTCCCTTTAAGCACTTATTCAAATCTGTTTTATCCCAATTTAAACTCAAAAGCACTAAAAAGGTTTAATCGCTAATCACAAGTAACAAATAAACTTAATAATAATAATAATAATAATAATAATAATAATAATAATAATAATAATAATAATAATAATAATAATAATAATAATAATAATAAATTATTTTTATTTATATGTGTGTGTGTGTGTGTGTGTATTATTATTATTATTATTATTATTATTACTATTATTATTATTATTATTATTATTACTTTTATTATTATTAAATTTATTATTTTTATTATTTTTATTATTATTATTATTATTATTATTATTATTATTATTATTATTATTATTATTATTATATTATTATTATTATTATTATTATTATTATTATTATTATTATTATTATTATTATTATTATTATTATTATATATATATATATATATATATATATATATATATATGTTTGTATAATACATTTATTATATATATATATATATATATATATATATATATATATATATATATATATATATATATATATATATTATTTATTATTATTATTATATATATATATATATATATATATAAGCGCAAATTATTTAGATAGAGCGCAAACGCAAATTATTTAGATAGAGCGCAAATTTGCGCTTTTGCGCTCTTAAAAAAGTTGATGAGCGCAAATGCAAAAGCGCACATTTTTTGAAATTTCGCGCAAACGCAAAAGCGCACATGTTTTACCTAAAGCGCAAATTGCGCTTTTGCGCTTTTGCGCTTACATTTGCCCACATTTGACTATAATTTAAATTTTTATATATATATATATATATATATATATATATATATATATATATATATATATATATATGTATAATAATAAATAATATATATATATATATATATATATAATATATATATATATATATATATATATATGTATATTAAATAAATTTTTAAATCGTTTTCTTATTCTAACGTTTTCTGTAGTTCGATTCCAGGATTAACTTTAACATTTAAAATCAATCTAAATTCACAGATGCCGTCTCCGCCATCCGATATGGGCATGAACTGCCGCCATTTTTAATGGGTTCAAAGCGTTATTTAATAGCGGTTATCTTACCTATTTCGTTTTAATTTTGCATAATAATTTCATTTATTTGACCAACTTTGCGCAAAAAATAAGAGAATTTTAACGTAACATCACGAAATTTGCAAAATAGATCGTTTCTATAATGTTAACTCGTGCTGAGCACGAGTAGCACGAGTGCAGGAGTCGCCTCTGATAATAATATATAGCCTTAATATATATATATATATATATATATATATATATATATATATATATATATATATATATATATATAAATATCTTCATATAAATATATACATATATGTCAGAATCTATATAGGTATATATGTATATATATATATATAATAAATAATAATATACATATACATATACATATATATAATATATATATATATATATATATATATATATATATATATATATAATAATAATAACATATATATATATATATATATATATATATATATATATATATAATAATAATAATACAAAGAATAACAAAAAAATATATAATATATATATATATATATATATATATATATATTTCAGAAATTGACTTGTTCTTAGGGAACCTCAACTTAATATAGAAAAGGAAGACGAAACACCACGACAATGTCATTGTTTATTTGAACGTTTCGTGCTCTTCTGGGCACATCATCAGCACTATCAAAAATTACAATAAAAGAAAACTAAATGAAGTAAAATTGAAAAGCAAAAGAAAAAATTAAAATATTAAAGAATCAAAAACTATAAACACATCACGGGTGACAATAGTTTGAAGTCAGAAGCCAAAGACAAAGTGAAAAATATATTAGCTATGATCTCTATTTATACTAAATTTATCAAGAATTAGTTGGTTAAAAAAAAAAAAAAAACATAAAATTATAATTTGTAACAGTATTGTACTGTTTAAGGAATATTTATTAACAAAATTAAAATAAAATTAAAATAAATGAAGTTTAACTGAGGATTGGTCGGAGTTAAGCTCCGGCTTTAAGCTATTGATATAAAGACTTTCCATGATTTTTCTATCATTCACATCAGAGACCGAGGCGAGAATCGAAAAGCTGGTAGAGGCGATACGATGGTCCTTTTCATGAGCATGTCCACGAATCGATGAGAACTCAGGTGCTGAGAGCGGCAACTCAGTACGATAAGAGACTCCCCTGTGTTTTGCAATTCTGATCTGAAGTTGCAGGCCAGTTTGGCCTACATAGCAAGCATTACAGCATGCACATTTGTACAAATATACCACAGAAGAGCGTAAACCAAGAGGAATCCGGTCCTTGCATCTAAAAAAGTTACCCAGTTTAAAATTATTAGTTGGAACAAAAATAAATGAGGCAAATGGAAAGTGTTTCATTAAAACCGAATTGAGAGACTTTATCAGGGAATCTGCATACCGTCCAGTATAGGGGATTTTTAAATAGATTTTCTGTTTAGGAACGTCAGAGACAGGGATGCTAGGTCTAAAGTGATTTTCTAAAAAATTAAAAAGAATCTTATCAAACAAATCCATTGGAAAACAATTGAAATTAACTAACTTACGTAAATATTGTATCTCATCGTGAAAGGACACCCAAGATGAGCAAATTCTAAATGCTCGATAAATTCTGCTTGTGAGACCTGATAGCTTAAACTTATTTGGCATAAAACCAAAAAAATGAGTGCTCATTAAGGTTGAGGTAGGCTTACGATAAATATTGGTAATAAAGGATCCATTCCGTCTAGTAACACCCACATCCAAAAAAGGCAAGAAGTTATCATGCTCGCCCTCCATGGTAAATTTTATACACCTATGTTGTTCATTAAGAAAACCTAAAAATAATGCAGCCTGTTCTCTAGTATTGAAAATCAAGAAGCAGTCATCAACATATCGTCTGTATATTAATGGTTTGAAGTCCAAAGGACAGGTATCAAGCCATGTTCTTTCGAGTAAACTCAAAAAAGAGTTAGCAAGGGAGGGGCCCAGAGGGGAGCCCATTGCGACACCATCAATCTGTTGGTAGAGAACATCATTAAATAAGAATATGGTATCTGAGGTAGCAATATCAATTAGTCTAGTAAACTGCCTCCTCGTAAGGGCCTACTAACTCGGACTACTTTATGGGTTACCTCAAACCCATAAAACTAATGCTCCCTTACGCCCTATCCTCTCTGCTTTAGATACCTCAGCTTACAATCTCTCAAAATTTTTGGTACCCGTTATTGAACCTATCACTCGAAATCAATATACTCTGAAGGATTCTTTTGAATTTGTAGATTTCATTTCTTCCCTTACTTTCACACAGTCCTATATGGTTAGTTTTGACATTCAGTCCCTCTTTACAAATGTCCCATTAAAGGAAACATGTAACATGATAATAGATTCTCTTTTTCAAAGTTGTGAGAGGATAGAGGGCCTTACGAGGAGGCAGTTTACTAGACTAATTGATATTGCTACCTCAGATACCATATTCTTATTTAATGATGTTCTCTACCAACAGATTGATGGTGTCGCAATGGGCTCCCCTCTGGGCCCCTCCCTTGCTAACTCTTTTTTGAGTTTACTCGAAAGAACATGGCTTGATACCTGTCCTTTGGACTTCAAACCATTAATATACAGACGATATGTTGATGACTGCTTCTTGATTTTCAATACTAGAGAACAGGCTGCATTATTTTTAGGTTTTCTTAATGAACAACATAGGTGTATAAAATTTACCATGGAGGGCGAGCATGATAACTTCTTGCCTTTTTTGGATGTGGGTGTCACTAGACGGAATGGATCCTTTATTACCAATATTTATCGTAAGCCTACCTCAACCTTGATGAGCACTCATTTTTTTGGTTTTATGCCAAATAAGTTTAAGCTATCAGGTCTCACAAGCAGAATTTATCGAGCATTTAGAATTTGCTCATCTTGGGTGTCCTTTCACGATGAGATACAATATTTACGTAAGTTAGTTAATTTCAATTGTTTTCCAATGGATTTGTTTGATAAGATTCTTTTTAATTTTTTAGAAAATCACTTTAGACCTAGCATCCCTGTCTCTGACGTTCCTAAACAGAAAATCTATTTAAAAATTCCCTATACTGGACGGTATGCAGATTCCCTGATAAAGTCTCTCAATTCGGTTTTAATGAAACACTTTCCATTTGCCTCATTTATTTTTGTTCCAACTAATAATTTTAAACTGGGTAACTTTTTTAGATGCAAGGACCGGATTCCTCTTGGTTTACGCTCTTCTGTGGTATATTTGTACAAATGTGCATGCTGTAATGCTTGCTATGTAGGCCAAACTGGCCTGCAACTTCAGATCAGAATTGCAAAACACAGGGGAGTCTCTTATCGTACTGAGTTGCCACTCTCAACACCTGAGTTCTCATCGATTCGTGGACATGCTCATGAAAAGGACCACCGTATCGCCTCTACCAGCTTTTCGATTCTCGCCTCGGTCTCTGATGTGAATGATAGAAAAATCATGGAAAGTCTTTATATCAATAGCTTAAAGCCGGAGCTTAACTCCGACCAATCCTCAGTTAAACTTCATTTATTTTAATTTTATTTTAATTTTGTTAATAAATATTCCTTAAACAGTACAATACTACACTGTTTTAAATTATATATATTTTTTTTTCCAACTAATTCTTGATAAATTTAGTATAAATAGAGATCATAGCTAATATATTTTTCACTTTGTCTTTGGCTTCTGACTTCAAAGGTTAGTAAAACTAGGTTATAATTTGTAATTTTTAATTTTTTTAATTTTTTAATTTAATTTTTAATTTTTAATTTTTGGTTTTTTATTTTTATTTTTATTGTAATTTTTGATAGTGCTGATGATGTGCCCAGAAGAGCACGAAACGTTCAAATAAACAATGACATTGTCGTGGTGTTTCGTCTTCCTTTTCTATATATATATATATATATATATATATATATATATATATATATATATATATATATTTTTTAATGTATATATATATATATATATATATATAATATATATATATATATATATATATATATATATATATATATATATATATATATATATATATATATATATATATTAAAGAGATTAGAGATAAGAAATTCTTTCAGTGTTAGTAAAATAAACACGTGATCAATGCATTAGCGAATTAGGGTCATAGTTCATGCGTTGTGTCTTCAAAATTCAACGAAATCTGAAATCCAGAAATGTAATGAAGATAAAGAATAGCGCTAACGTCTTTTCAGAACTTGACAGTTAACAAATACGCATGACAAATAGGTCTCTTTTCTCTCCCATTTGTATTCTCCTTTTGTGTATTTTTTTATTATCTATTGTGTTCTATTATCTGTATTGTGCTTTTTTTATGTACGGTGTTTTACTTCGGCGATTTTATGTTTTCAGGTTTTTCATTAATTTTCGTTTGTTCGAAGGATGGATTTTGGGGTTTGATTTGGTTCTTTTATTAGCAGATAATATTACGTTTATTATTTATGTTTTATATGGTTGCTTTTTTTAAACACACACACACACATACACATACACACAAGCACACACACGCACACGAACACTATATATATATATATATATATATATATATATATATATATATATATATATATATATATATATATAATATATATATGTAATATATATATAATATATAATATATATATAATTACTATATATATATATATAATATATATATATATATATATATATATACTAATATATATATATATATATATATATATATATGTATATATATATATATATATATATATATATCCTATAAAAATAATAATAATAATTATAATAATGATAATAATGAAAATAATAATAAGAATGATCATAATATAATATATAATATATATATATATATAATAATAATAATAATAATATATATATATATATATGTAATATAATAATAATAATATATAGATATATATATAAAAATATAATAATATGTATAATAATAATATATATATATATATATAATAATATAATATAATAATATATAATATAATAATAATATATATTAATAATAATAATAATAATAATATATAATAATATAATAATATATATAATTTATATATATAATATAATATACAATATATATAATATATATATATATATATATATATATAATATATATATATATATAATAGCAATATATATATATAATAATAATAATAATAACCAATAACTTAATAATAATAATAATAATAATAATAATATGTAATAAAATAATATATATTAATTATAAATTATTACCCTAATATCAAGAATAATAATCTTGCTAATATTGAAAATTAATAATATAATATATATAATATATAATAATAATAATATATGTATATATATATATAATAATAATAACCAATAATAATAATATATATGTAATATACTATATATGTGATGGTAGTGCGGGTAACATCCGCATCCGCGTCGCATCCGCATCCACTTGAGCATCCGCACATTAAAGATCCGCAACGGCATCCGCATGCGCTCTGCCCTGCGGATGTTGCGCGGATATTTATTGTCGAGATTTGATAAATAATTTTATAATAAAAATACTTAAGATGAATCTGAACGCAAAGTTTATGAGAGACATGGGACTCGACTCAACTGTGTAGTGATGACTTATGATCTCACAGCATAAA